>JAKCPI010008720.1:0-19750 GCA_023213315.1 Euborellia annulipes | reverse complement strand
GACCCTCCGCCTTTCCTTAACCATTTCAGCCAATAATTGGGCATTGAGCCAATGAATATCTAAATCCCAACAAGTGATACCTAAAAGCCTATAATGATTAATAGGCTTGGGGTTCATTCAGGTAATCTACTGATTTTTTTTTAATCATCTTTGACTTTTAAATAATAACTTCTTGAAGTCATCTATTTGAGATTTAGCAATGCTTGTTTATTAACAAAGACCAACCAGTTTTTGTATTACTAATATAATTGCATCGTGAACTCCTGACCTCTAATAAAAGAGGCGAGACCTATACCTTTGCTACAACTTAGAAGAAGTTGAGATAACTAAAATAATTAAAAATTTTAACTGGCCTTGGAAATTCTCTTTCAGGCCGAACGCACACAGGATCTGCTTTGGTTCTGTGTGTGCCTTGTCTATTTAAAAACCATGTGTAGAATGTACCAGACAAAATGCCTCTTTTGTGCCTTGCTTATTTAAAAGAAGCAGCTAGGGGCCCTTTGGAAATGTTTCGGTAAAGGGACCGAAACATTTCCTGAGTTTTGAAAGAGCATTCAGTTTTATTTTTAGCTACCTTTTCTCTTAATAAACATCACATTTGTAATTATTATAACATTTGTAAAATCATATTGATTAAAGCTAGGGTTTTCATTATCGAATTTTCCTTAGGCCAGATCAGGACAGACGACTTCCCGGGGTCTGAAAGAATTTTTGAAAATTAGTCACTGAAATCTGCGATTCCTGGCTAATATCCTGAGACGTGAAAAATCAAATCAAAGAATCAATCAAATTTAGCTTGATCTATAAGTTTTTTAAATTAAAAAATAAGTTTTATGAGGTTATTAAATTACAAATTATTATTATTATATTTTAAGTAAAATTCCCCCGTTGCCCACGTTTTTGATTTATATTAGCAAAAACCGGATATTTCTCAGATCCGGACACGTGTTCCAAATTCGGACGTCTGGTAACCGCAACAGACTTGTCTGCGACGAAATGTCTTTCTTGTCTCGTCTGTTCCTATGTGCGTTCCCCATCTCGTTACAAAATCAAAGGACCTATGGCTCTATTTATATTTATATATTTTGGTTATAAGGAGAGATTGAGTCTAAAAGCTGCTACACTCGTAACTAGGAACTTGACAAGTATGCATGTGCAATCTTTTTGTACAAGCAAACTGTAGAGTCTGTAGAAGAACTTTGCCCAAGCATTTTAATTGTGCAAGCCGCTTGATGCTCGATTGAATTTTAATCAAACACAAGCATATTTGCGCAAACAAAACTCTGCCATTTTATAGATGTCTTGACATTTAATATATTACTTTTTAGGTTAATTTTCGGCATAAGCTGTTGCTTGCACAAGCATGCTTGTGCCGTATGGTGCCGAAAGGTATTTGTGCATGCTGGTACAGAAAGATTGCACATGCATGCTTGTCAAGATTGCAGTTACTTGTGTAGCCGCCTTAAATGAACTCAGAACAAATGTCTTTTAAAAAACACCCTGGAAAAATATAATTTTTACTTAAAATCCCTTCTCTAACATATTCGGTATTTTATAAATAAATGGAACTTTTGATTTTATTCTCTTTTTTTTATTTTCGGGTATTCTAGTTGAAGGTTGATATTTAAAACAATCGAATCATCATCATATATACAATATTTATTAATTTTATAGAACAGTACAAATAAAAATTTTATTAAATTTTCAACTCATGATGATTGATCCATCTTAAAAAATAGTTTATCAAAAAAAAAAAAAACGTAAGATAAATAAAACTCTATGTACAGAATAAGTATTTACATGCTAAATAAACTTACACCACAAACTAAAGCAATGGCACTTGAAAATTCCCTTCTAAGGTCAGGGTTTCCCAACCTTTTTTTTTTATTCTCAGCATCCTGGACCCTTTTTTTATAAAAAATATTTTGCCAAAAGACTGGGAAGATAACTAAGCTACGTCCTTCTTTTTCAACTTGGTTGAAGTCTCGAAATCTTTAAGAATTTTAATTAATTACATCTTAAAGATGGACTTATTTTTTAAATAAATATTGTATAAAAAAAATAAATGAAGATAATCGCCAAGGATGAAATAGGAATGGAGATGCGGTTGATGAAGATTTTGCTGAGACAATGAACGATTCTCTGAATACGCTAATTTGTCTAATAAATTGCATCAGAGCATATTTAGAATTAAATATATAAATAACAAATCTCTTCTAATTTGATTTTCATTTGTTTCCATTCTCATAACAATTAGATGTCAAATATATAGAGATTAGTGTAATTTTATCTAGAAATAAAATTATATTTCAAAAGGTGATTAAACTTGAGTGTAGTGATCTGCTGGCATTGGTTTTATGATTAAATATTAGGAAATAGACAGATATTATTGTGGGGAAGAAGGCAGTCCAAATTAGGCCCAGCAATTTATTTATTTCTAATGTCTACGTTCCGGGGACTATCCGAGACACCCATCCTCAGGACAAAGATCGTAAAAAATCTTTCGTTCCTCCTGCACTCGTGAGCGAAATAAATTGCTGTTTGGAAATGATGGATGGCTTTCAGCTCTGCATTGACTCAGAGTCGCTCGTGTTTGACATTTTTCCCGTCTAATAAGCTCAATCCCGAAATAGAGCCATCTTTTCAAACAATTGTTGGATTTCGATCACGAGGCACGAAAGATTTTTTACGACCTTTGTCCTGAGAGTGGCCCATAGTTCCCGAAACTAAGTTTTTTTTTTTTCATTTTTCTTCACCTTCCTGCAAATAGACAGAGTTCTAATTCTGAAATGTATATGAGGGTTATAAACTAGTGAGAACTTGACCTTGAAACTCGCAGAAGGGCGGGATTGCGCAAATGGGAGCGGTGAGGTGGTGCTATTGTCGATGAGCAGAGTGCAAAAAATAGTCGATCTGCTTAGAAGGGTAGTTGTTGTGAGGCGTCAAAGTGAGGAATTTCGTTTCCATCGCTCTAAAGCATGTTTTCAAAAGGTGATCAGCGGTCCTCTAATGATAATTCTCGACAGTCCATCGGCGGTCTATGTAAGGAGACTGCTCAGGATGTCAATCTACTCTTGAGGAATGGAGGGTCGACCTGTGCGTTGCAAATCCGCAGTCTACGAAATGCTTGAACCCATCGTGCTACTATCCTATACGGTAAAGCATTTGTGCCACAGGCTTCCACTAATCCTCGAGAACATTCTGTTGCATTTTTGCCACGAGCAACCTCGATTTTAAGCCACGACCGCTGATCACCTATTGAAAACATGGATAACGCCACACAACAACTACCCTTCTAAGCAGTTCGACTGTTTTTTTGCACTCTACTCATCAACAACAGCGCAGCCCCCCTCCCCCCGCCCTTCTGCGAGTTTCAAGGTTAAATTCTCACTATTTAATTTACAACCTTAGTATTTCCATTTCTAAATATTTTAAAATCACCCATTTGACAAGTAAATGTCATGAAGAATACAACAAGCATCTGAAATAAATGAAAATCAAAGAAGAGGTTTTAATTTTAATTTTCTCTGTGGCGAGCGACAAAAATTAGCATTTATTGATCCGGAATCGTTGACTGCAAAGCAAAAATCCTCAAACTCCTCGACAGCCACATTTCTTGGGTGTTTTCACTTCATTTTACCCCTGACTTCCATTTATATATGTATTAAGTTTAAATATTTAGTGCAGGACCATTCTCTTGTTTCTCCTAACCCTTTATTTAGGATTTATTGAAATACAAAGCTCTACCTAATTTCGTTAACTTTAAACTTCTTCCAACTTATTATGTCCTGAAGAAGGGTATAAAAAATTGTTTTTAATCCCAACCAAGTGAAAATTTGCTTTTTTCACACCACAGAACATGAAATTCCGCACCCCAAGTTGGGAATCCCTGGGCTATTAAAAAAAAAAAAACGCTTATTTTTGAAAAATTATATGATCCCTATATAAAAAAAGAAATTTTTTAATTTTACCGGGATATTAAAACATTTTCTGAATGTTTAATTGCTCGTAAAATAAGGCTTTTTTTATGTTCTGGAGTAGAGGAGGTATCAATATGTTCCTGTTCACCTTTTTCTGCCCTTTTAGGCCATGGGAAATGTATATGTCCACTTTCAATATCATGCTGTTTTCGTGCAAGTTCTCTTATTTGTGTATCCTGACGCTCTAATTGGAAATATAATTCTTGAATAGTAAAATGCAATGAATCAAGTTCTTCTTTTCTTGCATCTTCTTTGGCAGCTTCTTTACGTGCTTGTCGATTATATTCCATTAAAAGTACACCAGCGGCAATCCCGAACATGACGGCTTCGCCAAGGAGATTCGAGCCAAGTTCAATTGCCATTGCTTCATTGAGACTTGGAACTGAGACGGGTTTACCCAAATTCATTACCCACATTTTTGTTTTTACTTCGCACCAATTGTAAACTGAAAGAAAACAAAAAGTCAATTATTAATCAAATTACATTAACTATTAGATGTGAGTTAACTGTATTGATATTATTTTGACAAGTGCAAGATAAACAACTTGATAATGACATCATCTCTAAATCGAAAATAATTCAAATGCAGGTACAAATATAATCTGCTTGATTCTAGAATAAACAAGACACTAATATCTCTACTCTTAAAAGTATAATAAAAAATAATTTAATTCCGAGTTAAAGGCTGGAAGAAATAGTGTCTTGTCCATTCCAGTGTAAAATAAATTATATATAAAAATTTACAAATGATTACAAAATTAGTTTTCTTAAAATAGAACAAGGATAAGTCAATTCTAATTTTGACATAAAAGTTGGCATTTGACTTTTCAGGAAAACAAAGGATTTTTTATTTGAAAGTGTCATGTTATAAAAAAAGCAATTCTAATGACAGCTTAATAATAATTTTAAAAATAGTGAAAACTTACATTGAGCTGGTGGCATACATATGTAATTTCGAAAAAAAGGACTTTTTTTTGCTCGATCTTTTAAATAATTTGCAAGTGGTTTACTGACTTGACGTAATAAAAGAGTACCTAATTTTGCAATAGGAAATGCACCAACGACCATTATGTAAATAAGATTTAAGGATTAAAGAACTGTCAATTAAAATTTGACTTGCTAATTAAAAATATAAAGTTTTTAAGATTTTTAATTTTAAAATTAGTTTCAAGGTAAGGTTATGTCAATTTATATCCATTGCTTTTGAGTGGTCGTGAACTTAGCAACATGATGTTTGGCAGCTCTTTGATCTCTTTGATTAATAATTTCAACGTTGGCAAAACTAATCTCTCTAAAATTGTTGCCATCTTCATTATGAATTGCGTTCAGATTGCATTATTTTTATTCACATCAGAATTAGAAAATTTTTTAAATATGATCATTGAGTTTTCTTTAATTTCTTAACAGAAGTGTTTATGACATTATTATTGAATTTTAATCACTATTGTTCTAATTAAATTTTAAATATACATTATGGCTAATGTGAATTCTGATAAAAATAAATTAACTTCAATAAAAATTGAACCTGGGACTTCAGGGGTGAGATTACGATCATTTAAAGAAAGGGATTTAACTTTAGGAGCAAATAAAGTGAATAATTTCCTTCCAAAGTTAAATAAAATTGGAGAGAACAAAAACAAAAAAGTCTACACTCCAAATCTTACTGTTCAAAGAAACAAAGTTAAAGTTAAAAAGTATAGTATGAATGATATATACATTATTTTATGTTTCTGATTTTATTTATTCTTTTATTAATTATTTTCTGATTTTATTTTAGTGAAGTCATAAAAGAGGAAAAAATTAAAAAAGAACCATCTAAAGGCAAACCTAAAAATGACAACCGAAATAAAGGACGTACCAATCTCATTCAGGTATAATTTTTGATTTTTTAATTTAATATACATATTTCTCTTCTAGATTTCTTATACAAAATAAGAGAAAGTAATATACAAGTCTCTAAAAAATATGTTACATAGAACATGTGTTTTTCTGACTGACATGTGGGGAGATATTTTTTAATCAATAAGCAATTACTTCTGATTGTACATTCACTTTTACTTCACAATTGCATCATATAAGTTATCGATTTTATTGTTTTGTCCTCAGTGGGGGAGAGTATAGTGATTGAAATATGTTAATACATATGTCATGAGTGTTGATTGAATCTATATATAGAATGTTTTTATTTTTTCATATATTGTTTTTGGTTTTAATTAAATCTAGCAGATTATTCATACTACTTTACGCTATTATTATTACGAAAATGATGCTGCTGTCCCTTTCCTTAATACCATGTGGTTTATTGGCGAGACAAGACAGGTGGAGGATAAAAATGATACTATAAGAGGTTTTATTTGATTTAATTTTGGCAATTAAAGCATAAACCAATATTAACATTAAATAAATCATATAAAAGATTGATATCTTTTGTGATTCTTCCTTGAATATTGTCAAAATGTTCCAACAAACTACCGAGTATTAAGTAGGAAAGATGATTAACCAAGCAAGCATCTAGGCCCTTTTTTATTTCTGTAATTCATAAATGATATTAGTGAAGCAATTCCATGTCCTATCTTCTTTTTATTGTTCGCTGACGATTTAGAGGTGCCATGAATGATGCTGTGTTAACAATCGAGAGAAATAGACTCATTCATTCTTACAATTAAATTAATTTTGTAAATACAATTTTAATCACGTTGGAAACAAGAAAAATCTTTTTTTTTAATGAAGTCTTATTTTTATAATTGATTTTCATAGAAATTCTTTCTCTATTTTAGGAAACAGGCGGCGTATTTGCTGAAGGCGTAGCACGATCAAAATACAAACGTTATTCTGAGAACGTTCAAGATGAATATGTTAGTACAAAGTCTAAGCTAGTTATTGTAAGTATTTTTACATTT
Organism: Euborellia annulipes; assembly: GCA_023213315.1. NCBI lineage: Eukaryota > Metazoa > Arthropoda > Insecta > Dermaptera > Anisolabididae > Euborellia > Euborellia annulipes. The sequence continues at coordinate 12,870 of JAKCPI010008720.1, read as the reverse complement.
TTTCATTTAATGTAATGCGAGTGGCGTTTTATATAGATGAAAGAAGGATGCAACCAGGAGTGTTTATATGAATAGATAAGCTCATCAGCCTCTTAGCTTTATGTCAGTCCCCTGGTTGAAAAACTTCCAAGGGACTGACGTTTTTGATATAAAACATATATGGAATTCTTTTTTTTTTTTTCTTTTATATATTAAATATAACAAGACAGCAAATATGGTATATGGATTTTGATAGGGCAGGTTCAGCCAAATAAAAAGCCTTTATATGCTTCTCGACTCCGGAGACGTTTCGAGATATTTTTAATGTCTCATCATCAGTCCGTTTACAAAATGTACATATGAATAAATGGTTAGTTTTCGATATACAGTAAAAAGTATAAAATCCATTGTAATAAAATAAAAACATGAGCTTACATAGAAAATTAGCATAAAGGTAGTCATTAATATACAGCATATGTACATTAGGGGTATGACTTTTTTACAACCTCGTATCCCTGTATCATTACATGATGAACTTTTACTAAAGATTGATTAAAATCATACTTTCAAGGTGATTTGATAAAAAAACGTCACGCACAAAATGATTTGAAAATTTTATATATCAGATTTTTTGCCAATTTTTTGAAGTCACTCTAAATAGATACAAAATTGAACACAAGCTTTAGACTCACTTATATAGGGTCATTAGAGACACAAGGAAGTCAAATATTCTAGATAAGGTCATTGATGAGGATGAAACTCAGTGGGGGGTTGTCCTTGTTGAGGGAGGAATCTTAGTAGACTTCTTCCATATCTTTGATTGCACCACACGCTTGCTGTTTCGGGCAATGTTGATTGGAAATTCATCTATTTTCCAGTGGGTTTTCAAGAAATTTAACTCTGCTGATTCAGAGCTGCAGATAGTTCATCAAAATCTTAAACGCGAAAGCATTGACTGCTGATTTAATGATCAGCCCATTAGTAAGAAATGAACGAACAAATATTACGCAACCTGTTACGGATTTCAGGCTTTAGAATAAACGCAAGAAGGGCTAGAATGGCACGAGAGGTCCATTGTGCATTGCTGGTATTTCGAATTTGTTGAAATTTCACAAAGGGGATTTCATTCCTCTCAGCGAAGTGACAGAAGTCACGAGTGAGGTGGTAAAGAGACTTCATGTCGTCTCTTCAGCCGCCTGTTTCCTTAATTTTAGTTTTAACGTTGCTGAAGGCTCCTTTCAATTTATTATAATGGCTAATCAAATCCTGCACAAAGAAGTAGTGGATGTTGGTAATTTAGTCAAACCATGGAGCTCATCGCCCATGACAACACGTAGAAGGCGATCCAGCACATGGAGCTGGCAACTAATAAACTTGGGTTTGGGGTACCTTTCTCTTCGAACATTTGCTGCAGCCGATCAACGCCTGCTTTTATTTAGAATAATAAAAAAAATACTAAAATTTGCTTTTATAAATAGAATTGATATAATTTATCATTAAATCTTTATTAGAAAAATAAAATATATAGCTATGATTTTGGCTTACCCCTTCCCAGAGGTCCCCTTACCCCCCCCCCCCCCCCCAGGATTTTCTAGAGGGTTCTGAAAGTTAAAATTGACACCAAATTAAGCAAATTAAGCTAATTAAAACTCAACTACTCGCTTTGAACACCTCCCTTATATACCAGCTTATACAAGACTGCGACCAGTCAACCTAAAATTTCAAAGTGGTTTGTGCGTGACCTTTTTTAATAGTTTCATGGAATAAAAGTCATTTTAGTCATTAATAGGCAAAAGTTCATTGAGTCGTGATACAGGAAATCTTTAAAAAAAAAAAAGTCGAAAAGTCATACCCCTAATGTACATATAATGAATACGCCTCGAAGCGTTCATGAGAGGAAATATTCTCAATAGTTAAAATTTAATTGCTCTCTAATTTTTAAAAAAAATTTATTTCGAGAGCATCAAAAAGTTAATCCCGGTCAGAGTATTAATAAAACACATCAAAGAATTGTAGAAAAGATTGACCACCCCCCCCCCCCCGGACATACTTTTCTGTCTCCTACATTCCAGGTGTCACAGAAAGTATGAAAAAACTATATTAAAACATTTGGGGGTAAAGCCATTAATTTCCATACAGATTGTAAGACCCTGGGCAACGTTTATGAAGCTATTCTCTTCTCAGGGGCAGGCATGCGCTAAAAATAAAAATAAAAATTAACAAACAACTAATTAATCTATTATCTATCAATACGATACGTATAGTGAATTGTGGGCTTGAGCCATTTGGTTTAGTCAAAAAATAAAAATAAAAACCGAAATGTCAAATTCAGATATTTTATATTTGAGTGAAAAAAATGAAGAAAATATTTTGTTCTATTTTTGCCTGTATTAATACTTTGACCGGGATTAACTTTTCTATTTCTTATTATTTATATGGTGTTATTTATACTAGCATTGTTTGTATTGTATTATTTGTAAAATGTTATTACATTATGATTGACATATCATATACATATGACACAAATATAACGCCCGGTATTTGAGCATCAATGCCATCTTTACACCCTAAACTTATATAAAACAGATAATTATTTTATCAACAGTGAATAAATATAATATCAGATAATAAACCAAGGGACTGACGCTCGAATCGAGGTACGCGGCTTTGAAATAAAAAAAGATAATGTAAATTTATTTAAAATTAAAATTTAGGCTTAACAGCGCTTAATAAACTATCTTAGATTATATCGATATGGATAATAATGATTTAAATCTAATAGTTTAAAATAAATTTCCATTTAAATGCTCACTTTTTGATCTGGTACACCCCAGGGGACTGAATTTTTAGGGTTAAAAAGACGAATATTTTCATTAATTTTTTTAAAATTTCAATATTTATCATGTGTGCCCAAAAAATTATTAACTTCTTCTATTAACTGATGTTTAAAAGAAGTCAATATGTTTGGTAGTCACTGAATAATCAGAATTTTCACAGTCTTTCAATGAAAACTTTCATTTACCAGTATTTTTTTTTTTTTTTATTTAATTTTGTCTCTCGTTCGGTCATTCTTCGGTTTTGCCTTTTTTTTAAAAAACCTCCTGGTACAAACGAATGAAAAAATCACACCGAAGTTGATTTAATATTTTCTGTTTAAGGATGATGTAATTAATAATGATGATACAGAAGAAAATATTTTAAATGATTTATTACGAGATGATTTTCTTGACGATAAATTATCTTTACCTGATCTATCAAATCCTCCTAAAGAATTACCTTTTGTTGATATTAAACGCCTCGATGAAACAAGTATGTTTATTTTTTGTTTTTTTAATCAATGAATGAAATCTTTTCGCTATTTTTTAATTTTAATCTTTTTGCTATTTTTTTAGAAAAGCCTATAAAAGAAAATGAAAAAACACATTTAGATATTAAAATTAAACAAGAAAAAATTGAAGATGAAGAACAAAAAATTGAAATAGCAAAACCTCTTAAAATGGATCTTAAAGAATCAAATCAAGAGTTAACTAATGGGGATCGCCTCGAGGATCTACTAACGAAGGATAAACAAATTTTATTATTACAGGTATTGTTTTATTTTTTTTTTTTGTAAACCAATGAATAAAACACAACTTTCTCTTTCCTTCGGTAATCGAAAGTTGTGTTCTGTGCTTGTCACACCAGATGTTTTGTGTCGACATATATTTAGTTTCGGAAGGTACGGTAGGCCTACTTACAAACGAATTTCAATTAAGTATGGGAAAATATTTATATTTTGTTACCATGGTAACCATTTCTCCTATCTTTCCTATGAAGTACAAGAGTAAAGTGGTCTTCAGAAGATTTCAATGGCAAAATGAGAATATACATTTTAAAGAGCATCTAAAAAATAATTGATTTATGAATTTTTCGTAGGAGCTAATATTGCGAAAATCGAAAAAAACTGAAAAATTACATCAGTAAAGTACTAGTACTCTTTGGTCGATTTTGTTCAAAAGCTTCGTGTCACGTCCCAGGAGGGTACCTCACTTAGATATAAAATTTCAACCTCATAGCTCTTTCTCATGGTTCTCGAGATAGTTTGTTCACATGCATGTCGCGAAAACGGGGGCTATATCCTCTGGAAATTTTTTTTCCTTAAGGGGCCCAGGCCCTTTGTTTTTTTTTTTTTTCTTTATTTTCCGGCCTTTGACCTTGGGAGCTCCAACCTTAAAATTCATAATAAAAAATAATTTTGATGGTTAAAATTTCAATTAAAATAAATCACTTGCTGGAAATTTTTTTCCTTAAGGGGCCCGGGTCCTTTAAGCTCATATCTTAAAATTTCAATTTAAAAAAAACATTTGGAAATTTTTTCCTGAGGCAGCCCGGGCCCTTTAAGCTCACACCAAGTTTGATAATATTATTCACGTCTCAGGATAGTTAAAAACGCAGATTTAAGTGTCTAATTTTCAAAAAAAAATTCTGTCTGCGGCCCTGAGTATTGCCTTTTTATATTTATAAGCCTTTAATGCACACCACAACATCATGAAGATTGCACGAATTGAGCTTCTCATAATTAAGTCATAATAAGTCGAGGGTCCTCCACAGGCAGGCCCGAGCCAGCTAGCAGGGAGTCCGGGGGGGGGGGGGGCGCGGCTAGTATTTATAAATTGTACTTATGTTGAAATTAAAAAAAAATATATTACAATACTATTTTTGGGTTATTATGAGACGTACACGAAGCTTTTAATTAAACTCGGTCAAAGAGTACTAGTACTTTACTGATGTAATTTTTCAGTTTTTTTTCGATTTTCTCTAAATTCGCTCTAACCATTTTGATTAAAATTCAAAAATCAATTATTTTTTAGATGCTCTTTAAAATGTATATCCTCATTTTGCCATTGAAAGCACACTTTACTCTTGTACTTCATAGGAATGATAGGAGAAATGGTTTCCAAGGTAATAAAATATAAATATTTTCCCATGTTTCAAAATTTTATTACATTTTGAATTCAAATGTATCGCACTGTTGGAAACTAAACATATGTGATGTTCACACGGAACACAACATTCGATTACCGAAGGCAAGAGAAAGTTGTGTGCTGTGCGACCGTTCACACCAGATTTTTTTTTATTAGTTTTCAGATTTATTTAATTTAAATGAAGAAAGCGAAAAAAGCGAAAGTCAACCTCAAAGTAAAACCAAAAATCAAGAAACAGATGAAACGTCTATTAAAAAAGATATATTACATTCAAACGAAGGTTTCTTAGGCAATTTGGTTATACATAAATCTGGAAAAGCATACATAAGATTAGGTCACATTATCATTAAAGTAAATATAGGTACCACCGTTGGTTCCCAGCAGGTTTGTGCAATTTCTTTCTTTTTTAATATTTATTTCATTTATTTTAAAAATTCTTTCTTTTTTTTTTAGTTCCTTATTAATGCTGACTTAGAAAAAACAAATTTTACAGGGAAAATGTATTCTTTAGGGAATGTGAAAACAAAAATGACATTAACGGGTGATGCACAAACACTATTTGATATTGAAGATGATGAAGGCTAAAATTTTGTTTGTTTTTTTTATAAATATTTTTTTTTTTTTTTAATTTAATATTTATGTGTGTAGATATAATATAATTTAAAATAATAATTTTATTCATAAATTCCCAAGAGTTTTTTCTATTCCCCTTCCCATACTCCTGACGGGGCTGGACTCAATCCTGAGACATCTGACAAAGTGAATGCGGGCGGAACGACACGGACCCATTTCGGATGGGATTCAATATTATAGCACCTTCCATGCGTTTTCTTATGTGATTATTCCTTTGTTCGCATGGCGATGCTTTAATTTCCTCCTCGTTGTACTCGCAAGATGTGAGCTTTCGAGGGAATAATTATTGTCGATCCACGAACAATATTGATTTGTGTTGACACGAAACAATGACAAGATAATTAATAAGAAGGTTGAGATTACTTGTCCAGGATAGCGGTTTTTGGAAAAAAAGAAAAAAAAATTTGCTGTTTTTTTCTTTTTTAATAGAATACTTAATTATTGCCGACCATTTAACGCTGCAATTATGATTTCGGTTACATGAATTATATAATAGTATATAATTATAATGTACAAGTGTAATTGTTTAAAATTAAAAATATTATACTACCTCACAAACAAACAAAAAACTAATAATGTGATTACTATGATGTAAGATAAAAATTGATGTTTTTTTAGAATGATATATATCATTCTAATCGTTGAACAGACACTTCTCTTATCAACATCTTTGATTTTTTTTTATAACTTTTAGGTCTTGATAATGTTTGCTCAGGGGCCAACATCTTGAAAAGAGGAAGGAAGAGACAGACATTTAAAGAACTGAAGGGCTGCCTGTCCCAGCTCGGGTAGCTCGTAGTCGCCATATACGTACCCACAAGGGTACCACCTACGAGCTACCCGAGCTGGGACAGGCCTTAAGTTCTTTAAATGTCTGTCTCTTCCTTCCTCTTTTCAACAGGCGTCAGACCGTGCGACGGGCCGACCTCTCCTATTTCTTCTGGTAATAAACACGTATGATAGGGTTGGAGGGAAAGAGTGAGCCGACCCCACATAGCGGGACAAGGCGAGGAGAGAAGAAGAGGTCTTGATAATGGTTATAAATGTAACAGAAACCATAAATGCAGGGCTATATGGTCCCCATAATTAAGTATTCTATTAAAAAAGAGAAAACAGCAAATTTTTTTCTTTCCAAGAAGCCTTACAACCTCGACAAGTAATGGTAATATTGATTTGATTTTTTCATTGTATTTTAAAATTTAAAAAAAATTTTCTTTCATGAAATTTTGAATTCCGTGCTATATATGAAGTAAAAATAATTTATATTGAAAAAAAAAAAATATTTTATATATAAAAAAGATATATATAATATTTATTTTATATTTTATTTATTGAATCATATAATATTATTAAAAAATTTCTGTCAGACATGTAAGAGTTCAATTTAGCAAAGTTTTTAAGATGATTGTTTTTATTTAATAAATATTTTTTTAAATTAATAAATTTGAGGTTACTACCCCTGAATACTAGAACAATAGTTTCTAACAGGGAATAAACGGGAAGGGACATCACGTAGTAGAAAAATGGAGTGTTAAAAACAACGGAACTTAAGGTTTAGAAAGGCCTCTATGAACGCTCCTTTTTGGCGCCAAATTTAAATATAAAAATTAAACGTTTCTCGCCAGTAAATAAGGTTTTTCTCCAGAATGATTATAACTATGGTTATGGTTTCTCACCCAAATGAATAAAATTGTTTTAATAGGAGAATTAAATTCAAGTATAATACACAAGATTTTTTGTTTCTATTGATTTATTTATTTAACATTAACACTTTATACGCATTTCGACACCAGATGTGTTATCATACTGATGTGAATTACTTCAGCACAAAACACATATGGTGTCCAAATACGTATAAAGTGTTAATGTTAAATAAATAAATCATTGAAACAAAAACCTTGTGTATCATACTTGAATTTAATTCTCCTATTAAAGCATAATGTTTCAACTAAAGCCAACGGTTCCCAGTATAAAAATTAATAAAATTGTTTGTGAATGGTTTTTCTCCCGGATAAATAAAAAGCATAAAGTTCCAAGTTAACATTATATATTTATTAAAATTAAAATGATGGAAGAAAAAAAATATACAATATATTTATAAACAAAGGATAATTATATTAAAAATATAATATTAGCATATAGAATAAAATATATATAATTAAAAATTAACATAAGAGAACAATAGTTATGAAAAAGCAGAATTTGATCAAAAATATGACTTTTTTTTTTTTTTTTTTTAAGGTAATCTAGTTTTATAATGTATTGAAAGTATTTGTAAATGAGCATAATTTTTTAAATAGCTTGCAAAAAAGCAGGCTATTACTGGCAGACTGTGACACAAAGATCGAAAGCTTTGAAACGTGGAGTGTCAGTTGACAAACCATATTAAAATAAATTAAAATTTTTCATTTTTATTCAAGTTGGGAATATTTCGTTTTTCCTTATAGGGTCTTTTTCTATTAATGGTCCCATAATGTGTCAATGTTTGACCATTATGAAAATGATGCCTTTTTTTATGATAATGACAAAATTAAGCACATTACAAACGCTTTTCAGTGATAAGGAAAATTTGGTACCTATTGCATTAAACATATGACATATATAGTAAAGTACCAATTGTATGTACAGTATTTTTTACTCAATTCTGTGTATCTGGATATTCATCCATTCCTGCAGCATGTCACACAGCACTTTTTCTTCAGGAGAAACATACTGATTGCCTATAAAAAAAATATAAAAACAATTAGGCCAATATTTTTAAACATTGTATTGCATCAAAGAAAAACAAAATGAATTGTTATAATTATATTACAAAAATATTTAAAATGCCAAAAAAAATATATCTTATCCTATTATTTGAAAAGAAATAAATTAATCAAAAAAAACTAACCTGATTTTTGATGTTTGAAGAAATTCTATCGTTGATAATTCTGATTAGGAAACAAACAAACTTTTTATTCATGTGTTTAGTATGACACTTTTTTGCAAATGGCGGAAATTGATGCTGTCAGGGAACAGCTGCCTGTGAACGGTGAATCTGCGCATGCGCCAGCGATCCAAGCAGGCGACAGTGGCTCCCTTTAACAACAGCCCTGCTCAACAATTTCATTCTGAACATAGGAACTATATCTCTAAAAGCACTCCAAATTCTTCCATAGGCTTGTCCCCCCCCCTCCGCTCGGAAAGTCGTTATAAGCGATTAATTCAAATAAGTGACTCTGGTTACTCTGGGAGGCATCAGATGGCGTTAGTTCTGTTCATATATCTTTGGCTTTTAGCAAGTATCTCTGTCCTTTTCTAGTAGAATGGCAACGGTGTATAATGGTTGATCTGGCACCTATGCAAACAATAAAACTCGCTAGCTAACTGAGCCAGCCTGAGCCAGGCTTCTTGAATTAGAGAAAAATAATATTAACCACGCGCGCTTTTCAAAATATACATATAGTATAAAACATTAACTTTATATATATTATATATTAAAAACTGAGAGAATTACATGGCATAAGAAATTCGCCCGACCCAGGGGGGCAATTGTTCGCCAAAGGCCCCTGAAAAAACGACGCTTAAATAAAAAAAAAATTAAAAACTATTGTATACTAGCTAATAAAATATACGATTTATGTTTGATTGGCCCCTCAGTGCGAAAAATATAGTTCGCTCAAAAAAAATAAACCCGCAGGGCGGCAAAAATTCCGTGTCTCTAAAAAAAAAGGTAAAATTATTTTCACGGGCGGGAAAACTTTTTGCCCCATGGCTAAAAACTTTAGCTACGAAAAAAAATTATTCGCACGGCGACAAAAAAAATGTAAAATGATTCTCACGGACTGGAAAATATTGTTTGCAGTAAGCCAAAAAATTTTGGTCCCGAAAAAAAATTTTCTGCAGGGCGGCAGTTTCTTTAAAAAAAATTTTCCGCAGAAAATTTTTGAGTTCCCCCCCCCCCCCCCCGAAAGATTTCTATATACGCCCCTGGCCGGAACGCCTGCCTTCGGCTCCGGAGGGGGGTGGACGCATTCGGGTTCCTCCTTATAGACGCCCCTGCTTCCAAAATATTAAAAAAAAAAAAAAAAAAATTTGCAAAATATAATTTAAATAAAAAATTTTTGCAAAATATAATTTAAATAAAAAATTTTAAATAAATAATCTCTATATAATAAAGTAATAAAATAATAAATAAAAAATTTAAAACCTTCATTTTTAGACCAGGGAGGGTACAAGTATTACGTAACTCAATTTGGGGGGGGGGGTTCGTAAAACCTTACCATGTGTTACAAGGGGGAGGGAGGGGGGGTTGAATAACCCGTTTCGTAACTTTTTTTACCTATTTAAATAAAATACGAGGAAATTGAAGTTGGTAATCCTTTTCGTTTATGTTTTACGGGAAACCCTTTATTGCAGCGGTTCCCAACCTTTTTTGATGTGCGGCCCACTTTTTCCGTAAAAAAACCACTGAGGCCCAGCAGGGCGCACAGCACACAACTTTCTCTTACCTTCGGTAATCGAAAGTTGTGTACTGTGCTTGTCACACCAGATTTTTTGTGTCGACATGTATTTAGTTTCCGACAGTAGGGTACAATTGAATTCAAGATGTAAAATTTATAAGTATGGGAAAATATTTATATTTTGATACCATGGCAACCATTTCTCCTATCTTTTCCATGGAGTACAAGAGTAAAGTGGTCTTCAGAAGATTTCAATCACAAAATGAGAATATACATTTTATAGAGAATCTAAAAAATAATTGATTTTTGAATTTAAAAAAAAATCGTTGGAGCAAATTTTGAGAAAATCGAAAAAAACTGAAAAAGTGAATCAGTAAAGTGCTAGTACTCTTTGGCCGATTTTGTTCAAAAGCTTCGTGTCACGTCCCATGGGGGTGCCTAACTTAAATATAAAATTTCAACTTCCTAGCTCTTTTCGTTCTTGAGATATTTTGTTCACAGACACACACACAGACACACAGACAGACCATGTCGCGAAAACCACTTTTTTGGATTCAGGGGACCTCGAAACGTGAAGATCCATCAAAATCTCGACATCGAATTTTTGACATGAATCCAATACTTTCTCTCTCTATATATATTAACATATATATAGAGGTAAGAGAAAGTAAAAAAATTAAAAGAGCAAGAAATTCATTTTTTCCAAAATATTTTATATATTGTATTTCTGCCCTCCGGCCGTGGTATAGTTGGTAGCGTACAGACCTTCTATATCAAGGGTTCGGATCTCAGGCAGTCCGATGATTTTATTTAAGTGGGGATAAAAAAAAATTGGTCCGGTAAAGCCTTTGACCAGGTCTGGCACTCCGGACTCTGCTACAAGCTAGCAGACCTCGGATTCAACCGCCGCCTGCTTAAAGTGATCGCCGACTACCTGGAGGACAGGAACTTCCAAGTGCATAGGCTCTTCAAGATCCACCCCCAGGTCCATCCGCGCTAAAGTTCCCCAGAGCTCAAAAATCGCGCCGCACCTCTTCAACTGCTTCGTCACGGACATCCCCACCAAGGAAGGCGTATTCCTGGCCCAGTACGCGGACGACACAGCCTTCGCCGCCTCAAAAGCCGACCCCAGACGCACCGTGAACGAGCACCTGCACTCGACGGGCGAGTTTTTCAAGAGATGGCACCTCCATCTCAACGCTGAGAAAACAGAGGCCATGTGGTTCCGCTCCAAACGAAAAAACAAACAGCGCCACCTGAACATCGACGGCAACGAGGTCCAATGGTCCGCCGCCCATGCCCGCTACCTAGGCGTATGGCTGGACCAAAACCTCAATTGGAGGACTCACTGCCTGAAGAGACGGGTCCTCGGAAGGGCTTCTACGAGAATGCTGCATCCCCTCCTTAGACAAAGAAGCCCTCTCGATATTGACTCAAAACTCCTTCTGCACCGTGCCATCACTCGGCCCATCCTCACATATGGCTCGATTGCATGGCACACCGCGGCAAGGAGCAATATCGAGAAAATCCTCGCTGCAGACCGGAAAGCCCTAAGAGTAATCGCCGCGCCGCCGAGGGAAGCTCACTTCACCAACGAAGAAGTCCTAATCGGCCTGGTAATCGACAGCCTCGCCGAAGTCATCGAGAACCTCAACATCAGCTTCACCGCAAGAATGAAGAGCCACCAGGAAGACGTCATCAAGAAGATCGCCGAAGACGCCGATGCAAAGCCATACGGCAAACGTCACACCGGAAGGATCACAGATCCCTACGGTATGACCTCTCATTAACCCCCCCCCCACCCTCCACCTTTCCTTTCCCAAAAATTCCCTCCAACACCGCCGCAAAGGGGTTTTTCAAAAAATTTTCCCCTTCTCTCTCTTTCTCTTACAGCTTCACACAAAACACCCTCCATGCACTTTGGCGGTCAAAGCGATTAGCGCTGAAACCGCTCACACACTTATAATTGTAATACTATGGGATTTTACTATAACTTAAAGTAATATTCCTTATAATTAAAATAAGAGAGGCGTGTTCATGAAGGGTTTGTTTATTTTACTTAAAACAATGACAACAATACTTGATTATATAAAATTAATTATTTTTTTCAACAAAGGACTAATTAGTCAAATTAGTGACTTGATTTTCCCGGCGGATTTGATTATTGGCCATCGCCACATACTCCCTCCCCAGTGACAACGTCAAGGTATTTCCTGGGAAAATGTACTGTTCTTCCGCGTTTTGTGGTGTATTGTGGCGTTGGTGCTGGATTCTGGGCCTCCGGGATTGCAGGTAGATTCGGTGGTGGTTGAGGAGTTGGTGGTGTGTTCTGCATTTTATGTTGACCATCTTGAGTCTCTTCATCGAACTGTTCCGCTAGCATGAAGGCTGGCTTTAACCGGTCGATGTTTATAGTCTTGTTTCCTCTTGGCAGGTCAATTTCGAATGTCTTTTCGTCTCGTTTAATTACTCTGAATGGTCCATCGTAAACTGGTTGCAATGATTTTCTTACGGCATCATGCCGGATGAAAACGTGTGATGAATTCCAAAGCTCTTTGTGAATGTATACGTTCTTTTTAGCATGGTGTTTTTCTACTACTGGCTGTAAGGATTTCATCTGTTGACGAAGTTGATAGAGAAATGTGTTAATGCCAGGATCTTCTATAGGTTCTTTATTAAAGAAATCGGTTGGCAAACGTATTGGTACCCCATAAATGATTTCTGCTGCTGTTGTATTGTATTTTGGAATGATATAAGAGCGTAATCCCATCATTACTGTAGGTAGTTTAGCTGCCCAGTTGTCTGTGAGTTGTGCTCTGAGGGCGGATTTGAGACAGCGATGCCATCTTTCA
>JAKCPI010008719.1:0-67475 GCA_023213315.1 Euborellia annulipes | reverse complement strand
ATTGCAGAGTTTTAGAAAGTATAATAGTAAATTATTATTTTTTTGTACCTGATTCAATGGAAAATAATGTTATAAAGTCCTGCCATAAGCAAATAGGACATCATGGGATAAATAAAACAGCTGATTACTTATTAAGAATATATTGGTTTCCGAAAGTTAAAGAAAAAATTAAAAAGTTTATTGCAAATTGTTTTAAATGTATTACTTATTCATCTTTGTCAAATAAAGTAGAAGGCACATTGCATTGTCATGATAAAGGAAATGTTCCATTTCATACGATTCATATAGATCATTTTGGCCCCTTAGAAAAAACAAATACTAGACATAAATATATTTTGAGATAATTGATTCATTTTCAAAATTTGTAAAACTTCATGCCACCACAAGTACAAAAACTGAAGAAGTTATTAAGCATTTAAAAAGTTATTTTGCCTATTATAATACACCGCAAAGAATAATTTCAGATAGAGGCACAGCCTTCACCTCTAGTAAATTTAAAGATTTTATGAAGGAATAAAATATTCGGCATATCTTAATAGCCTCTGCGACTCCGCATGCAAATGGTCAAATAGAAAGAATAAATAGATAACTTACGCCAATGCTAGCAAAATTAGCCGAAACTCCATCTAGTTGGGATAAAAAATTAAAGAGGTAGAATTTTCATTTAATAATTTAGTAAATAGAGCGACAGGTGAAACTCTGTCCAAATTATTGTTTGGAGTAGAGTAAAAAATGTGAATTCACTGATGAATTAAGACTGATTCAATTAAATCATGTCTAATGATCGTAATTTAGAAAAAAGCAGAGAAATAGCATGTGAAAAAATTAAAGAAACTGGTGAATATAATAAAAATTATTATAATAAAAGACACAAAATTCCTCATGATTATGATATAGGTGATTATGTAATGAATAAAAAAATGTAGATGTAACTCCAGGTGTAAATAAAAATTGATTCCAAAGTTTAGAGGTCCATATGTAATTTGTAAAAAATTAGATTTAGATTTAGATCCTGAAGGTGAACAATTGACCCAAATACCTTATGAAGGCATTGTTTCTCCTGAAAACATGCGTATGTGGCGTTCTATAAAATCCGCTCAAGAATAAAACTTATGTTAAGATTGTATTCTTAAGATTATATTTTCATATTGTATTCTTATTATTGTATTCTCATATTGTATTCTTATTATGCAACAATCAAACTGGCTTGAGGCCAAGCCAAAAAGGTCAGGTTGGCCGAGCTGTAGTGTAAATTTAAAAAAAATTTTGAAATGTTGCCCGCCAAGTAGGACGATGATAGGTTCACTCTGGTTGACGACTGACAACACGTTGCTAACTTACGACTGACTCTCTCTCTACGACGCGTAACACCCAACTTATGCTCTCTTATCAGGGAATTTATTATTATCAGGGAGAGTTTATTCCCGCACGCAGTAGCGTAGCCAGGATTTCTGCTTTGGGGGGGCCCAAATTTTCATTAACCCCCCCCCTTCTCCAAGAAACTTCAAGTGGAGAAATTTTTTTTTAGATAATATAATAGTTATAAAAAAAACAAATAAAAAAAAATTTTTTTTCTGAAATAAAAATAATTTTAATACAAAATTCGTAAATATTAGAGATTTTTTCAATTATTTATGTTTTTTGTTAGTTTTTAGAATTTATGAGAGTTAATAAAATTATTATTAGAAAAAAAAAATCATTAGGGAAAACATTACGTATTTTTTTGTTTTGGAGAAGGCTTTGGGGGGCCCGGCCCCCCGGGCCCCCCCCCCCCGAATACGCCACTGCCTGCAGGGAATAAACTCTCTTATGATTTATGCCGCTCGTTGCTTTATGTCTTATGCTTTCTTTAAGTCTTTATGCTTTATTTATGTTCAAATACTCGTTATCATTTTCATTAATAAATATTCTATTTGTTTGTTATAATTCAGTTCGTTCTTATTATTTAAATTCTCCATTATTATATATAGGCCAGTCAATATCGACATTTAAATCGCAAAACGTAAAGTATTCCTGCATTTTTGGTATGTTATTTAGACCCCTTGGGGAGTGCGAAACCTTATTTTGCAATCAAAAAAAAAGTTGTGCTTCCCGCGTAGTTCGAGAAAAACTGCGTAATTTTCGCACTTTTTTCAGTTTTTGCAATTTAATTCAAAAACTATGGGCTTTTTGACATTAGGTGCTTAGAGCATTTTTAAAGTATATTAAATTTGAAACAATTCAAGCCAACTTGCAGCTCCGTATCTCTAATAGTTTTGAGATATGATGATTTAAAAATGTACAAGATTTTCACAAATGTTACAATTTTCAGTTTTGCTTATGTTTAAAGCCGAATAGCGGCTTAACCACTCAAGTTTAGAGAAAAGTTGTGATAAATTGAGTTTTAGCACATTTAATTACCTTTCATTTAAGCGCAGTACGGGGTCAGTAATCCTTGTAGTTTTCTTGTAATCGTAAAAAAACAAAAAAGTTGTGCTCCCTGCGTAATACGAGAAAAACTTCAAAATTTTCGGACATTTTTCAGTTTTTGCAGTTTAATTCAAAAATATGAGCTTTTGACATTAACTGTTATTATGATTTTTAAAGTGCACTAAATTTCAATTGAAACCAACCCACAGCTTGAATTGTTTCAAATTTAATATACTTTAAAAATGCTCTAAGCAACTAATGTCAAAAAGCCCATAGAATTGTTTCAAATTTAATATACTTTTAAAAGTGCTCTAAGCAACTAATGTCAAAAAGCCCATAGAATTGTTTCAAATTTAATATACTTTAAAAGTGCTCTAAGCAACTAATGTCAAAAAGTACCAAAAAAGTCAAAAATATTTTTTGAATTAAACTGCAAAAACTGAAAAATCCTCCGAAAATTTTGAAGTTTTTCTCGTATTACGCCTCAAGCCAGTTTGATTGTTGCATAATAAGAATACAATATGAGAATACAATAATAAGAATACAATATGAAAATATAATCTTAAGAATACAATCTTAACATAAGTTTTATTCTTGAGCGGATTTTATAGAACGCCACATACGCATGTTTTCAGGAGAAACAATGCCTTCATAAGGTATTTGGGTCAATTGTTCACCTTCAGGATCTAAATCTAAATCTAATTTTTTACAAATTACATATGGACCTCTAAACTTTGGAATCAATTTTTATTTACACCTGGAGTTACATCTACATTTTTTATCATTACATAATCACCTATATCATAATCATGAGGAATTTTGTGTCTTTTATTATAATAATTTTTATTATATTCACCAGTTTCTTTAATTTTTTCACATGCTATTTCTCTGCTTTTTTCTAAATTACGATCATTAGACATGATTTCATTGAATCAGTCTTAATTCATCAGTGAATTCACATTTTTTACTCTACTCCAAACAATAATTTGGACGGAGTTTCACCTGTCGCTCTATTTACTAAATTATTAAATGAAAATTCTACCTCTTTAAATTTTTTATCCCAACTAGATGGAGTTTCGGCTAATTTTGCTAGCATTGGCGTAAGTTATCTATTTATTCTTTCTATTTGACCATTTGCATGCGGAGTCGCAGAGGCTATTAAGATATGCCGAATATTTTGTTCCTTCATAAAATCTTTAAATTTACTAGAGGTGAAGGCTGTGCCTCTATCTGAAATTATTCTTTGCGGTGTATTATAATAGGCAAAATAACTTTTTAAATGCTTAATAACTTCTTCAGTTTTTGTACTTGTGGTGGCATGAAGTTTTACAAATTTTGAAAATGAATCAATTATCTCAAAATATATTTATGTCTAGTATTTGTTTTTTCTAAGGGGCCAAAATGATCTATATGAATCGTATGAAATGGAACATTTCCTTTATCATGACAATGCAATGTGCCTTCTACTTTATTTGACAAAGATGAATAAGTAATACATTTAAAACAATTTGCAATAAACTTTTTAATTTTTTCTTTAACTTTCGGAAACCAATATATTCTTAATAAGTAATCAGCTGTTTTATTTATCCCATGATGTCCTATTTGCTTATGGCAGGACTTTATAACATTATTTTCCATTGAATCAGGTACAAAAAAAATAATAATTTACTATTATACTTTCTAAAACTCTGCCATTAAATTCTAAAACGGTCTAACGCATATATTAGTGCTAATGCTTCCAATTCAAAACTATGGTATTTTGATTCTTGAGGGGTTGTTCTTTTACTAAAGTAACAAATAGGATGAAATTTTCGATCGGGTTGCTTTTGAAGCAAAACAGATCCAAATCCATGAGGACTTGCATCACAATGTAATTCAGTTTCTGCTTTTGGGGAATAAATAGCTAAAATGGGAGATTGTATTAATTTTTGCTTTAAATTTTCAAAACAAATAGTTTATTTTTCTGTCCAATTAAATTCATCTAATTTTAATAAATTATATAGAGGTTTTGCTATGATCGCAAAATTTGGAATAAATTTTCGAAAATAAGAAATTAGACCTAAAAAGCTATGCAATTTTTTAGAATTTCTAGGAATGGAATAATCTTTAACTGCATTAATATTTTCATTATTGAGACTAATGCTCTCCTCATTAATTACATATCCTAAATAATTAATTTGTGTATAAAGAAATTCCCACTTAGCAGATTTTAAATCTAGACAATTTAAATTAATTATATTTAGGACTTCTTTTAAAATTTCAAAATTTTCTTCAATTGTTTCTGTTGCAATTAAAATATCATCTAAGTATATTTGAATTTTTTGTCTATCAATCAAATTTCTAAATGCTTGAGTAATAAAGCGCATGAAAAATGAACTTCCATTAGATAAACCAAATGGCATTTTTAAATATTCAAATTGCCCTAAATAAGTTGTAAAAGAAGTATATTTTGTTGATTCTTCATCTAATTTTATATTATGAAATGCATCTTTCAAATCTAAACGCGTAAAATATTTTTTCCCTTTTAAATTATCAATTTGTTCTTCAATATGAGGTATCGGAAATACATCTCGACTTGTTATTTTATTTAATTCCCTATAATCTATTGCCATTCTAAATTTACCATCTTTCTTTTTCACTAAGACAATTGGACTACTATATTGAGAATTACTTGGCTTAATTATTTTCCGTTCTAATAAATCATCAATAATTAATTTACTGATTCTTTTTCATCTATCGATAATCTTTTAGGCCTAGCATAGAATATTTTATGATTTGAATTTACTTGCAATTTTAATTCTAATTTTGTTTCAGGTTCATTCGGCTTTTCCTTTTGAAAGTAATGTTTCTCCATTATAGACTTGACTTCATTTTGAATTTTCCATTCTAAATTTGGATTTATATTTAAATTGCTTATTCATCTGATTTAATTTCTGAAATATTTAAAATTTCGTCAAATGGAAATTTCAAATTTAAAGCTTGGTCTTTACATTTAATGCGAATTTTTATTTTACATAGAATGCCCTTTTTGCACACCTCCGACAAATTATATATCTTTTAATTTATAAAATCAAAACAGGTTTTATCACTTGATTAATAAATATCATAAAATGGCGGCTAAGTTAATTTATTTTAAATAATAAAATTATATATACTATATATATATATATATATATATATATATATATATATATATAGAGCCTATGTTTTTTCTTTTTGAAAATAAGACAATTTCTAGTTTGATTTAGTAGTAGTTTTTAACCTTAGCCAGAATAAATATAAATTTTTATTTATACTGTATATCGCTCATTTGCTGCAATTTCGTTATAATTCAAAAATGGCCCTTATTGAGTTATTGGCCCAGTAGGGATAAGGAAAAAAAAGCTCTAGGCCTATTATCTGGCAGAGTGACATGTCTAAGCTTTTCATGCTCCCATCAAAATATCTCATTTTTTCGAATCTCAGATTTTTTTTAAACTTATTTTGACTTCAAATCCGTAACATAACGTAACAGTTAAAAAGAAGCTTTGTGGAAGGTGTACCAGTGATATTTTCGCTAATAAACAATTAATTTGTATAGCTACCATTTTAAATTCAAATTTCTATATAAATGTGTTACAATTTTATTTTATTTTTTTTTCGATCTCTTGAAAGAATAGAAATTTTGAGTTATGACACTCTTGCAGCAAATGAGCGATATTGTTTATATATAATAGTTGTTCATATATTTATTAATAATGAAAAATATTTAAAACAAAATATAGTGTTGAAATTTTTAAAGAATATAAATTAGCTTATTTTTTATTTATTTTAAATGATAACAACAACACTGAAATATATTATTGTTATTTAAGTTTTGTTCTATTAAACATAATAGCGATTTGTTATTTTTTAAATATTAATAATTTATTTTTAAATTAAACAATGTATTTATTCATGACCGAAATACAAAATTTCATTCAATAATATTCTTTCTTTTTAGATAGAGATGGTGAGTAAAATTATTTCAATAATCCCGGATTCAATTGAAGACGAAATGGATACTTCGAATAAATTCTTTATAAAGGCAATGAAGGCAAGTTAGCAAGTGAATTAAAAATGCCGAAATGTCCGAAAAAATAATTTTTCATTAGATGATTAATAATAGCTGGCTATCATTCTCCTTAATGAATTCTATTCTATTTACTTTATGTATGCCGAAAAAAGACCCTCCTTAGAATTTTTTAAAATATTAAATGTCCATATTTCAGAAACCTGCAGCAGTTTATAATTTTTCTTAAGATATAACTTAATCTCATCAATCACCCATGTACCTCTAAGAGATCGCTCATCATCAGTATGAGTACATGTATTCTGATTAAAAGCCTCAGCACATGCGTGACAGAGGGTGAATAAGAGCTTGTTATTTAGTTTTATTGGAAGGACCGGTAGATAGAGAGATGTGGGTGGTAGAATTACACATTTAATTAAACCCTCTAAATTATTAATTTTTGAAAAATCGTTTTCCGAAACATCTGATTTTAATAACTGCTGAAGAGATTCACCTACATGAATTGTGGGATGCGAGATTGGGTATTTTCCATGCTTGTTAATAAAGGGGTATAAACTACAAAAGTCAAGATAAAATATTTTCTCCCATGGCTCCGCTTTATAATAGAGGGTGCCCGTCCTTAATTTATATATTATTTCTCTTAAAATAAATCTATGTTCTTAAATATTAAAATCCTCCCCGCCTCGCATTTAAGATAATATAATTTTATAATTCACTTAGCAAAAATAAATACTGGTTATTAAAATTTCATATTATTTAAAATAAATATATTTTTAATTAATAAGAATGTGTAATCTTAGTAACACACTCAAGCTTTTGATGTGTATTTAAATTAAATTTGAAAATCCCGCCTTTAAAATATTTTGAAATTCCCGCTGTGACGTCATGGTGCGCTGGTGCCAAATATATTCCGTGCGAGGTTGCCAAATATATTTTTTTTTTGACAGTAGTATTTAAATTAAATTTGAAAATCCCGCCTTTAAAATATTTTGAAATTCCCGCTGTGACGTCATGATGCGCTGTTGCCAAATATATGTGCGGGGTTGCCAAATATATTTTTTTTGACAGAAGTATTTAAATTAAATTTGAAATTCCCGCCATGGTCACGTGGGCTGTGACGTCACACCGGATCCAAGATGGCCGACGGAAAGGGGCGGGGCTTAGACCGGAAAACGGATGTGGCACCAAGTACCCTAATACTGTGTTGCGCTGATTGGCCAGTGTAAAAGGAAGTGAAGACAGAGAGGGAAATTTAAAACTTTAAGTTAGAGCAGAGAGAAAAATTTAAAACTTTAAAATTTTGTAATTGCTTGAGCATGAATAAATTTGATGCATTTGTTTGTCGAAGGCGAGCAAGGATGTCCAGGGGGCGTATATATATAATTGTATTCATCGGACATATATATTATATATAATTGTATTGTACATATATTTTATTTAAGCCATTTTGTACCCAAATGGCTTAAATAAAATCATCGGAACTTCTCAACAATTTATCATAAGTACATCCATTACATTGTTAAAAAAAATTATATTATTATTTATTAATGTTAAACAACTTGTTAGAAAATAAATATTTTTTGACAATAGGTCCTGATGAAGGTCGTGATTAGCGACCGAAACGTCGAAGATTAATTAATTAAATTAAAGTTTTTTATTTAATTTCCTTGGCTGCTTCGTCTCCTACATCCATTTTATAACTATTTAAATTCGAATTAATTTAATCAATAATTTGAATTTTTAAAGACTAAAACAGGATCGGATAGAAATATCACTTCACATTGATTATCCTTGCTCTTTAATAGTTTACTGCTTTTAAAGAGGATAGCCACCTTAAAGGACTGTTCATAATTTATAGAATGATATCTCTTGGTTGATCAAATTTAGCGTGATCCATTTACAAAAAAAGCAAGTGAGGTGTTTGTTTAGTACGTAGCTCGGCATGCCAGTGGCGTGTGGCAAGATGGAGCCTTAAGACAAAAGGCTCGTTGATTGGTGGGCGCCAGGCGTGTGTTTTGAAGGGCGCCCCCCCCCCTTGAGGGGAGGCGCCCTCCGAGAAGGCCGTCCCTGCGTTAACTAACGCATGCGCTCTAGCGAGACCCGTACGCCGTGCCACCAGACACACATATCAACGCCCGCTCGAGAATAGTCTTACATGGTTAGTCGAAGAATCGATCGAACTAAAATTAAATCTGTTATTTGACATTCATTTTAATAAAATTAAAAAAAAGACAAATAATAACAAAGAACCCGCTGTCCCCCCCCCTGTAGTCTATAATTAAAATAATATCATCCAAGCTTCTTTTCTTTTTTTTTTTATTTAATTATACTTTTTTGGCGATAGAGATATAGTATTATACATATTTGAAAGAATTAAGTATCGATGGCGTTCTACAGCCTTGTTTCTCGGAGGCCACCTATCCCGCACTGCTTGAAGTTGCTTAATAATACGGATCTAGTTGGCTGGCCTATCTTATTTGGCCGGAAGAGAGCAATTTCACGTAATCTCAATTTGATATTTATTTTAAAAAGAATAAAACTTGAGGTGCAATTCCTTTGCAACGACTGAAACGACTAGAGAAGCGCGACTGTAGTCGCTAATGACTGCTTCTGTGTAAATGAATGAAACCCATTCTGTAGTGACGCGACAAAAGCGATTGAAACGACCTAGCGACTGAATTGATAGCATGATCAGTCTGTCTAGTCGTTACTGTCGCGCGCCGCCATTTTCAATATATAAAAAAAAGTAAAAATGGATGATTCTAAATTAGTAGAACATGTTCGGATACACCCATGTTTATTTAATTCAAAACACACTCAATATAAATATGCAAATATATTTCAAATTTTTTTAAATTAATAAAATATACAGTAGTTTTTAAAATATTCAATTAAGACATATTTTTTACTTAATTACTTAAAATTTAGTAAAAATAAGTATTAAAATAGCTAGAATTAGATTTATGTAATTTACTAAAGTGGAACTTTTATTTAATGACCTCAAATTTTTTCGCTCTTCTATCAGCATGCCGCGTTACAAGCCGTGACGTCAAAGACCGTGACGCTAGAAGCCATGACGTCACAAGCCGTGACGACAAAAATAGGAAAGTTGAAATTTAATATATAGTCTATATGACGAATTATTAAAAAATAATTGTGAGATTTAATTATTCAATTTTTAAATTGATAAAATATAATTTTTAAAATAATTTAAAATGATTCAAATCTTCAATTACTAAATACTTTTATTATGTATTTTACTATGTTCTTTCATTATGTTATTTTACTAGTTTTTTTAAATTTTTTTAAGTAGGTATCATGTAATCAAGGGCGGATCCAGAGGTGTTTCTCGGGGGGGGGTAATCTGGTGTGACTCATAGCACAGCACACTATTTTTTTTAATTTCGGTAATTTAAAGGCGCATTCTGTACTTGTTTGCCAGAATATAAATACACATCAAATTTTTAAGTGTTAATTTTAAAAATTTTACATTAAAAATAAATTTTTTTGCGAAAAAAAGGTATTTTTTTCGAATCTCTGGGGGGGGGGTAATTACCCCCTTTACCCCCCCCCCTTGTATCCGCCCTTGCATGTAATTGTATAGTTTTACCCAATCCCCTACGGCTGGAAGGGGCAAATAAATAAAAAAAAAAAAAAAAAATTACTAAATAAATATTGTTCTCAGTTTTTAAAATGCATCTTTTGATTTCCCATTATCATTCCCATTTTCACAATTTTTTTTAAAGTGAAACTTTATTTTTATCGACACAAATTTTTTCGCTCTTCTATCAGCATGTCGCATTACATGTCGTGACGTCAAGCCGTGACGTCACCAACGACTCGACCAGGTTTCTTTGCATAGACTCCGAAACTACTGGTCCGATTTTCATGGTGTTTGTTTTAATGGGTAGAAAATTATCAAGGGGTGGTTTTAGGATATCATTATATCAAATTAGGGGTAGGGAACCCCCCTTATCAGGGGTTCACAAATCACTCACCCGATTTGAATAAAATTTAAAATGACGTTTCTCTATGGCAGTGGTTTCCAAACTTTATGTTACCACGCCTCCCTTAAACAATATTTAATCGTATGACGCCCCCCCCCCCCCCATTTTATAAAATAATACAAAAACAAACATTTTTAATGCTAAAATATATAAATTTATATAAAAATATTTTTTTAAATTTATTCTTATTTATATTAAAACTAGCAATCATTTGGAAAATTGGTCCTGGCGGTCAATATTCGCCCCTCCCCTTAGACTAGTCCGCGCCTCACAGTTCGGAAAACACTGGTATAAGGGTATTTTATGGCTGGTGGAATTTGTATCAGGAATGAAAGTTAGAAAAAAATGCAACCAGAATTTTTTCTTTAAAAATATATTTTAACTTCTTACGTTTCGACCTTGGTCAAAGCCATCCTCGAATGACCACTAACAGCTCCGAGGATGGCTTTGACCAAAGCCGAAACGTAAGAAGTTAAAATATATTTTTAAAGAAAAAATTCTGGCTTCGTTTTTTATAACTCTCATTCTGAAGAAAAATATTTTTCTCAAATTTTTTTCTCACGCCCTAGGGGGGTGCCTAACTTAAATATAAAATTTCAACCTCCTAGCTCAATTTCTTCATGCTTTAAATTGAACCCAAACAGACACATAGACAATGTCGCGAAAACCAATTTTTTGGATTCAGGGGACCTCAAAACGTGTATATCTATCAAAGTCTCGACATTGAATTTTTGACATGAATCCAATACTTTCTCTCTATATATATGTATATTAACTTATACATATAGGTAAGAGAAAGTAAAAATGCAAATCCGAATTGAGATTAGTTCTATAATACAAAAAGATGCGGTAACTCACCCCAGTAAAATTATAAGTGGACTAATCATATATTATTTTTTTAACTAATGAAAAAAATCCCTACAAAATTCTGCACGGGATTCGATGGGTTCCTAAGTTACCCAGTGTTATTATTATCTCTATATGAGAGTTTCGAAATCTTCAAAAATTAATTCCGCCCCAGTAATAAGAAATTTTAGAATGAAATTAAAATGTCTCTATCCGACCCTTAGTAAAAGTATTAAAAAACATTAATACCTTTGTGCATTATAGGGGATGGGGCATTAACCCCTCTGGTTAATGCCTTCATACCTCTCCCCCCCTTTAAGGCAGGGCCGGAATTAGGGGGGGGCAAAATTTAATTATCCGCCCGCTCATAATTTTCTATACAAAACTCATATCATTTTACCTTTTTTTTTTAGTAAATATTTCTTTAATTGCTGCCCCCTGATATCTGCCGCCCGGGGCACACGCACCCACTGCCCCCCCCCCCCTAGATCCGGCGCTGCTTTAAGGAAACGCGAATCTTCACCGCGAAATTACTCTCAAAAAAAATTGAATACATTTATAAATAATTATTTCAATTATTATTTTGAAATTATTTTATTTTAATTTTCAACTCTTAATCCACCCCTGTGTAAAAGAAAAGTAGATTAAGGAAATTTGATTAACAAAAATATAGGCCTAATAGATAAATAATGGTGACTTAAGAAAAGATCAAAAAAAATGCCCTCAGGCTTGATGTAGTTAAAAAATTATTATTTTTTTTTTCAATGACACCTACACTCCCCCTCCCCCTTTCAACAGCTTATATTCTCCCTCTACCCTTAGTGAAATACAAAATATTTAATTTCATATTCAAAAGAATCGTTTATCGCAGTCAAATTATTTGTTTCTATCATTTTTTTTTTCAACGATAAAATGCATAATAATTACCTTTAATAAGACGCTCAAGAGGGTGTGTTGGCTGACGGTGTGGCCAGGGTGGGTTACACTATATTAATTGTTCACTTTGATTCACTTAAAACACAAATAAAAAAAAAAACAGAGGAACTCGCCGCCTGCCGCGCGGCCACACACTCGACTGAACGAGAATCTCGACTCTCTCTCTGTTTGTATAGGAATAAATAGATGAAAATAACAATTCCCTTTTTATTAAAAGTAAAAAAATACCTTTTGCTCTAATCTAACTTTATAAAAGAATGTCAACAAGTGATTTGGAATATTCCAAGGCTTTTCTTAAATAATCAACACTTCATCCCCCCTAATCAAATAATAATCAACCCTATTTTTTAAATGTTTTCTATTTATTTGGCTTCGATTTAGCTAAAATAAATTTAAAAAACATTTTTTTCAATTTTTCACCCTCTTATCCAATCTTAATAAATAAAATAATTAACAATGCTATCGCCTTCGGCGAGCTTCGCGTCTAGTCAGTAAAAAATTAAAACCCTGAAAAACTTCCCTGGATTCGCCTTTGGGTATTTATTCATATTTATTATTTTAATTAAAAACCTCCCTCCCAGAATCTTGTAAATTTTATTATTTTATTTATAAAACTAGCAAACATTTGGAAAATTGATCTTGGTGGCCAATATTCGCGCCTCCCCTTAGACTAGTCCGTGCCTCCCTAGGGAGGTGGGGCTCACAGTTTGGAAAACGCTGCTCTATGGTGTAAATAATTGAAAAATGGTATTTCAGACCTCAGAATGTTCTATCGGACCCACCAGGGAGACCCCCCCCCCTAACATTTATTTTTCTCTCAAATTTAATAAAATTTAAAATGAATGAAATTATAAAAAAATAATTTTGAGATTTAATTTTTCAAAAAAAAAAAAAAAACGCGATTTTAATACCCTTAAATGAATAATTTTCTGAAAATTTACAGTTAAACGCCTTCGATCCGAAAAAAAAAGTTTCACTTGCATCGTGGTTTCATAAAACCACACAATGATTTTTTTTTTTTTTTTTTTAGACATTTGTAAGTTATATTTTATAATAACAAAAATTAAAAAATTAATTTGCGTTTTTATGCTAACAAATTAAAAGAAATTTCTACTATTTTGTTTATATCCTCGTAAAATATTTAATATTCCCATACAGATATAAATAATATTTATTAATTATTCAATCATCGAATGAATTTATCTCAATGGCTATAAAAACAACCAACCCTCAATCATTGAAAAAAAAAAAAACATCTTCACATGCAATCAATAATGCACACTTCAACCAAATAAATAATGTTTAAATCCATGCGATGATGACCACTTTTTTATATGAAAATAAATGAATAAATAAAAATAATGTAATTTTTCCTGTATTTAAAATTTCAAGTGAATAATCCCGCGCTTCCGGTAATGTACTTTTCTTTTAAATTTTATTTGATTAATTGATATTTTTTTCAATCAAATTAAGATATCCCATTAAAATTAATCGGATTGTATTATCTCTCTCTCTCTCTCTCTCTCTCTCTCTCGTTCTTTCTTAACTTTAAACTAGATTAGCTCGATTGAAAGGTTGCAGTTGACGCATCCAGCATCCCTTGTCAAGGACCCCCATCCCCAATCCGTTTGGCGACCTCCTCCCCAACCCTCAGGCCAGAAGCTTTACGAGGCTTTCAATGAAATGATTGAAAGAGAAACTGAAACGCGCGTTAATCACTTTATCAGTGGACACAGAATGAAAACGGATTTTTTTAACGTTGGCTGCATTGACAGACAAGAGTTGATGGGAATGGGAATGCGCTGTTGTGGAGGCGGTGGGGAGGGGGTGGCTCTGCAATTAGACCAGCATCCGTATGGCGGCTGTATGATAAATGATTCGGCCCAATATCGATTTAACCCATTTCATTTCTATAAAGATTTACGAAATATATAAATATCTCTCTCCCTCTATAGAGCGGATTGCGAATTAAACTGATTTGTTTTGTGTTGTGTGCTCGAAAGCGATAGGCATATTTGTGTACCAGTGTGCAGTTGCCTATATAGAGATTCAGATGGATTATTTAATCTAAAACGGGTCGACTGTGTTCATCCATGGATTAGCCTTTGCCCATTTTCCAGGTTTTTTTTTTTTTTTTAATAATTGCCTAAATGGATTAATTCACCTTTTTTGACTTGAGAATTTGTAAGTGGTTCGAAAAAAAATGTATCAAAAAAAAAAAAAAAAAATCGAACTAAGGGATGTCTAATAAATTTTAAGGTTAATAGAAACAGAACGTTTAAATATTTCTAAATAAGAAATTTTCTATATATCACATTTTGGCCAGTGAAGAAAATTCATATAATTAATATCGGCTTGCTCGACTCCCGGCGGCACCCCTTTCTTTTTCAGCTGTTTAATTTAGTCAATATTAATTACCTCAATATTTCTATTTTTTGGTATTTTGTGGTATTCAGAGATCAGAAAAATTAGGGGTGTCCAAAGTAAAAAAAAAAAACTTCAAAAAATTCGATTTTTCTAAACTTTTGAGCCGTTTGCGGCACGTCTAAATGACCTATCCGATTGGGCTGAAACTTAAAATTGAATAATAGAACGTGGCTGTAGCTGATATGTTTAATTGGAAAGAGGATGCAGCCAAATAATTGAGCCTCTATTTAGTAATAAACACTCTTTATTGGGACGTTTCGGCTGGGATCAACCCTGCCATCTTCAGCCTTCAAAGAGCATATTTAAATTTTATATATATAAATAGAGTTGTCATTAGTTAACAATACAAGTTGTTTGTAATGAATGTAATAATTCTTGAAATACCAACAAGTGATACCATGAAGGTCAAGCTTATAATATCATCAATATAATTATTTGGCTTCATCCTTTTTCCAATTAAACATGAAACTTAAAATTTATATGTATTATAACTCTCTGCAAGCCCTCGGGGCTTGGTGTAGGGGTTAGCGTGCTAACCTCGTATAACAAAAGTTGCGGGTATCCCCCATTTGGTATACCAAATGGCTTAAATAAGAATGCCTGTACCCCTATATATATAATTATTAATACAACGGTTACCGTAAAAGACTTATATGGCCTGAGTTGCCGAAAAGACTGTGTGTATGTGTGAATGAGAAGAAAAAAAAACTCTGCAAATTTTTAATGGGTAACGCCTTAAAACAATCTAGGTAACTCAAAATTAGAACCTCTTTCTAATAAAATTTAATTTTCTCTATAGCTCTAAAACTAGACGTGATGGGACAAAACTGATAGCATTTTTGGAATCAGGACCACCCAGGAATATCTTCAAATACTTGGTCACCAAAATCACTGTTCTCCTGTGTTACACTAACTGGCAGATAATTTTGTGTGTTAATTTGTGAACAATTAGAATTTTTTGACGAGGAAATATAACTGGTGAGGATTTGCCAGCTAATGCTGCAATCAGCATAAAGGATGTTTTGTAAAATTCACTATTTTAAATAATAACAAAGAAGTTATATAAGTAATATGCAAGTTGAATTTTTAATTAAATGTAAATATATATTTCTTTCACAAATGAATTGTATAGTGTTGGTATGTAATCATGACTGAGAGGGAGAGAGAGGGGGAGAGGGGAGAGAGAGATGGGGTTTTGCGTCGAATAGAATTATTTGATGTTGAAAATATCATTTGTATCTGATTGCAAACGGACGGACAAACAGACAAACAGACAGGTTGTGTCGGCCAATCATCTCCTTGATGTTGAATCATCCCCGGGTC
This sequence comes from Euborellia annulipes, assembly GCA_023213315.1. Taxonomy (NCBI): domain Eukaryota; kingdom Metazoa; phylum Arthropoda; class Insecta; order Dermaptera; family Anisolabididae; genus Euborellia; species Euborellia annulipes. Next base: position 51,476 of record JAKCPI010008719.1, on the reverse strand, counting down.
ATTAGAGGGAAGGGGGAATCGACATCGACATCGTCAATTTCCCATTCCCCCCTTCCTGCCTGGCTGCGAATCGCCGCCGCCGCCGCCTTCTATACAAACGCACATCATCACTGCGAGGGTATAAATAAACACAGGGTGTTAGAGAAATATTAATCTAAATAATTAATTATAGCCTATAGAAGAGATTATTTGATTTTTCAAAAAATTATTTTGTAAATAAATCAGATGTTAGGGCCCCCCCCCCAAAAAAAAAAAAAAAATTTTTTTGGGGGGGGGAAAGGGGGGCCCGGCGGTTTTGGATACCAAATGGCTTAAATAAGAATGCCTGGACCCCAAATATATATATTTTGCCTCCCCCCCCCTGCCACTGTTCCAAATATACCAGTCTGGTGAATGTATGCCAGAATAAAGTAAATTTAGTATTGACTTTTTTTTAAGGTCCAAATTAATAGACTATAATCCTCTTTAAGATAGGAGGAAGAAAATCATTAACCTATTTAAGATCAACACTTTTCTCATAATTTATCTAGTAGTTGGCATAAATATTATCAAAATAATTGTATAGTCAAATTAAAATGAATTCGTAATAATCTCGCTGACTCATATAATTTATTTTTTGAATCAGTATGTCTTTTTTTTCCCAGACAGATGAGCATCTCTTTCAATTTCTGAGGACGAAGAAAAACGACCGAAACCTTAACACAAATTAATAATAATTATAGACGTAAAAAATGTAGTTTTTTACTCGTTATTTCCAACCTAGCCGCCCTTGGGCCATGGCTCAGTGGTAGAGTTTCAACCTTTTGTGCTAAGGGTCAATCATTTGATCAAATGAAATAAATACGTAGAAACGTGGTCTATATGACCTCCGATAAAGAACATTTATAAAGAAGAGATATATAGATTTATAGAAAAGATAGTAGTAGAAGTATATATATAAAGAGGCTGCATCCTCTTTATATCATCAATCTAAAAAACTGATCCTTCAGGTTTTGGCTGATTTTAACAAAAAACTTTTGTCTTATAATAAAAGATTCAAATTTAAAAATTTATTTATTTGTTTATTTATTTTTGAAACGAAGTTCTTTAACGCGGCTTACGCAGGGTGAATTGGGAGAAAATGTAATGTAACAAAAATGCGTTCCCACCGTCCGAGCGACGGCGGAGGAAGGCGAGATTAGCCGAAGTTTTGGCGAGGCCACGTCCACCTTCTCCTTCTCTTTATTTCCTTGAGGAACTTGTACCTGCCGGTGGTTTTACGACCCCACACGTTTGCTTTTTCGAATTTTAAGAGTTATCTGGATGTGAAGTAGAATCTCACGAGAGAGGTCCTATAGTCAAAAACATTTTTATTTAGTTCTCAAAGTTTTGATATCTAGACGTTTCTCGGTTAGAAGATTGTCCCGAAAAGGTCCACGGAGTTGTTGGATAAAAAAATTTTTTATGGCGAACTTCATGGTGTCGTCTGATGTAATTTAGGAAGTAGGCCTAATTAGAACTTTAGCCTTGATAAATAAAATAAGTTTAATTTTTACGGAGATCGATTTCGCTTTTTTATTAAAGCATCTTCAGGCATTACTAGAAATACATATTATGTAGATTCTGCTTTTTTCGGATGTTTCTGTATGTTTATGTATTTCCAATAAGGCCTGAAGATACTTTAATAAAAAAGCTAAATCGATCCCTTTAAAAATTAAACTTGTTTTATTTAATGACGTTGAACTCCTAATTACTTCCTAAAAAATTTTTTATTTCTATTTGGCTGACTCTCATTTTTAATTTGTATCTAATTCTAGTTTATTATAAGTACGGTATCTAGAATTTAAATCTCTATTTATAGAATACCTATTTTATTTTTAATAAATAGCTACTCTTCTTATTTAAACAGCTGCTTCGGATAATTTAATTAATAATTATAGTAAATGAACGAATTAATACTAATTTAAAAAAGTTTTTTTTTTGACGATCACCCTATAAGTCTGAATGGCTGCCTAATAAAACCTAATGCATTTTGATTGCGCCGGGGCCGGGGCGCTCCTCTCCTCTCCTAATTACTCTCTTTTGGTGGGGACGGGGTGCTGCTATAGCGTGACAAAAACCCACGACCTAATATCATCTAATCATATCAGCTGGAGGCCGATACGGTTTTATTTCAAAATCTCCCAGAACGAATCGTTTTTGATATCAAGGGCGGACGCACGGACGCACGTTTTGCTCGGTGAGTGAATTTCATATGTGTACACGTAACACACCCTGTCTGTGTGTGTGTGTGTGTGTGTGGGGTGGGAAATAGAAAATGAAAAGAAAAGTGTGTGGAACCAGGCGAAAACTAATTAGAGAGGGTCCTGACCCTTTTTCACGTTTTTTTTTTTTTTTTTTTTACCTGTCATGCAAAAAAGATTAAAGAAAATCATCCCGAGGAAATTAAATATCCTTAATTAAATTTTATTTAGTCACTTTATTTTATTTAATTAACTTTTTTCAATTTCAAAGATGAAATGCTCCTAGTTTATTTTATTTTTCGGCATCTGTGATCATTTAGATCAACTATTTATTTTTTTTCTAATGTAAATTAGAAAAAATTTCATTTCTTGGAACGAGAAGCGAAATCTCTGTCTTCTAGAACAAGAAGTGAAAGAAGTGAGTGCTCTATCACTACGGCCCAAGGGCTGAAATGCTCATAGGTAGAAACGAGGGACTTTGTTTTGTCAACAGAATTATTTTATTTATTGGAGGGTGAAATTTTTTTTGACAAATTTATTATTTTAAATTAGGTTTGTTGAACTTTCAGTGGTTGTATATCTTCCAACTTGAGGTCTATTTGTTGAAACATTGAGTTTGTTTCACTCATAAAAGAGAAATCTAAAGAAAGAAAGAGACAAGAGCATGAAATTTAGACCTTTTTTATTTCATATTGTGGCTTCTTTTATTTATTCTATCAATATTTTACTATATCTCTCTCTTCAGCCATTAGTGCAGACCAGACACGTTGTGGTTAGAGTTGTTCGATTATGAAAAAATATATGATTATCGATTATGAAAAATAATCGATTATACCGATTAATCGATTATTGGAACCGGGCAGACCAAAAATAATCGATCATGGAAAAAAATCTGGTGTGACTGACTTTCTCTTACCTTCAGTAATCGAAAGTTGTGTTCTGTGCTTGTCACACCAGATTTTTTGTGTCCACATATATTTAGTTTCCTCCGATATATTAGAATTCAAGATGTAAAAGTATGAATATAAATATTTATTTTTTGTTACCATGGCAACTATTCCTCCTACCCTTCCTATGAAGTGCAAGAGCAAAGTGGTCTTCAGAAGATTTCAATGGCAAAATGGGAATATACATTTTAAAGAGCATCTAAAAAATAATTGATTTTTGAATTTTAAACAAAATCGTTGGAGCGTAGCGGATTGAGAAAATCGAAAAACACTGAAAAAGTACATCAGTAAAGTACTGGTACTCTTTGGCCGATTTTGTTTAAAAGCTTATTTTCACGGTCCCGGAGGGTACAAAACTTTAATTATAAAATGTCAACCTCGTAGCTCAATTCCTTCATGCTTAAAATTGAACACACACAGACAGACAGACAGAGAGACCATGTCGCGCAAAACTACTTTTTTGGATTCAGGGGATCTCAAAACCTGAAGATCCATCAAAATCTCGACATCTATTTTTTGACATGAATCCAATACTTTCTCTCTCTATATATATTACATATATACATAGGTAAGGGAAAGTAAAAATAATCTATTATACCTTTTTTTCTCTAGTAAAATTTCCATTTTTCCGTCTCGCGAAAATCATTTGACTTTTTTTTTGAAAATCTTAAAAATATTTGAAATAATCGATTAGGGGTCCTCCACAAATTATTGTTATTTGGCGATTTTTCTTGCCCCCCCCCCTCAATGTCACAGTCACATACAAACAAACCCCCTCCAAATAATTAGGTCACAACATAGAACTCCCCCGAATAAAATTTCTTATACAAAATTCATATCATTTTACTAATTTAAGGTAAGTAACTAAAGATCGTGAAATTAATAAAATATGTTGTGACCACTACATACAGAATATTACAAGTCTGACGTAAAATTAATCATCTACGTTTTCTCTTACTTAATTATCTAATTGAAAATTAAATTTAAAATATTTAAAATAAAAACCAACTTTGAATAGATTCATTTTCCATATCTTTTTGATGCATGTCTATTCTATTAAGGGCTTGCGGAATGGACCCTTGATGTAGATAATTTTTATGATACGAGTTGATGATATCTATCTGACTCACATGAAGCCAAGCCATGACTCCCTTTCCACCACCACCAAAGCCTTTTTCACAAAGAGGCCAAAAGAATGCTTTGATCCGAGCCATTTGCGAAAATGTAAAGCCTTCCACCACCACCACCACCACCTACGCATTCGTAGTCACTCACACACAAAAAAAAAATCAGTTTATTTACAGCAAACAAATCAAAGGCCATTTTCAGCCTTTTTTTTTTGGTTGTTGTATAGGAACTATCAGAAGAACAAAGAGTCTATTAGAGAATGTGATGATGAGTGTATAAATACTGTATATGGTAGTGGGCTCTGTTCCATCCCCCCATCCCATCGTCGACGTCGCCGTCTGGCAATATGAGAAATATTCGCTAAGCAAAAAGTGTTTTTAATATTCTTGGCGTTTAATTTCGAATTCTAATTACACGGCTCCGGTTTTTAGGCGAGACCCCTACACGATGCCGACCCCCCACTCTCTCAGAGCTTTTACCCATTTCCTCCAGTCCTTTTGCTTTTAATATCCATGTTTAAGAATTATATATATATATACAGGGTGGCGGGCGGCGGGATGATGGCGCCGGCGACGGTTCTTCTGACGCCGCCGCTTCTTTTAATCTTGTTTTCTCTCTGATGTTCTAATTCCTCTTTTATATCTGTGCCTTTGGGGGTTTTTCGGAGGTGGTTGGGGGCGTTAGAAAACTGGACGGGGGACCTTTTCCGTCCCCTTCCGTCAAGGAAGTCTTTAATGAACTCGCGCTCTCTTCTCTCTGGGTGTGTTGTGTGCCGTTGACGACAGACAGGGCGGGAAATATTAAAATTCAACAGAAAGAGAGAAAGAGAGAATCTTATAAAAAGGGAAGATCCCTTTTTCTACTTTTCCTCTCTTCAACTCACTCGAGGCATATAATAATTATTAAAAATTTTATTATTATTAAAAGTAGTTAATTTTTATTCTTTTTTAACAAGCAGAATATTGATAAAGAATATTCTCTGAGATATGGGGGTCTAATTTCATTTCTGGATCGAGAGAAAATTCATCCGATTTAGATGGGGTACGAATCTAACGATGAGAGTTCGTCCTTAGATCCGCCTGTACTCTTTCCTTTTTTTTTTTATTAGAAAAAATTTGAGTCACTCACTCAGATGATCAATTCTATTAAACTAAACCATTATATTAAAAAATATGTCAGTCTAAAAACGAATTAATAATAATTTGGAACAGAAATCAAAAATACACCATGACTTGATTAAAAAAAAAAAATATAATTCTATTATTTTGCTATAAATATTTAGGCCTGCCAGGTTCTAATTGATTATAAGCGAACAATATTAGAACCTAAGTGGACTCTTGTTTTAAATTAAACCATTATGTGGCTGGCCAAAATCTTTTTGTGCCGTGCGATCAGTCACATCAGATTTTGAGAAAATCGAAAAAAAAAAAACTGAAAAAGTGCGTCAGTAAAGTACTAGTACTTTTTGGCGGATTTTGTTCAAAAGCTTCTTGTCACGTGCCAGGGGAATGTCTAACTTTAATATAATTTTTCAACTTCCTAGTTCTTTTTGTTCCTGAAATATTTTATTCACAGACACACAGCCAGACCATGTTGCGAAAACCACTTTTTTGGCACTTCAAAGCATGTATTCCTCAGTATCTTGACAACGAATTTTTGATATGAATCGAATACTTTCTCTCTCTCTATATATAGACATATATAGGGAAGAGAAAGTAAAAATGTTTATATTTCATTTATCAGAAAAAAGTCCTTGTATGAGATTAATATAAAGTACAAACTTTGCTAATACTTCAAAGTGGAAATTATGATTTAATGGGCCGTGATAGCGCTAACAATTACACTAAGATTTCCGGCCCATTGGGTTTTTAACAAGTAGAAAAAAATTCAACTTGCAAGCAAGGGCGGATACAAGGGGAGGGGGGTAAAGGGGGTAATTACCCCCCCCCTCCCCCGAGATTCGAAAAAATACCTTTTTTTCGCAAAAAATTTATTTTTAATGTAAAATTTTTAAAATTAATACTTAAAAATTTGATGTGTATTTATATTCTGGCAAACAAGTACAGAATGCGCTTTTAAATTACCGAAATTAAAAAAAAAATAGTGTGCTGTGCGACGAGTCACACCAGATTACCCCCCTCCCGAGAAACACCTCTGGATCCGCCCTTGCTTGCAAGTTCGATTACAGTAGACAGCACTTAATTAATTCTCCATCTGACAAATATTCTATCGAACAATAAAAAGAAGAAGATGGTGATAAGTTAATATAATTTACACATACGCTCTAATTGAAATCGTTTGATTCCTCTTAAGTTTTAGCTCTTGTGGGTGTCTGGATGGCGACAACGAGCTGCTCTAGCTGGGACTGGCAGTACTTTGCATGTCAGTCGCTTCCCATCTTTATTATCAACAGACGTCAGACCGTGCGACGAGCCGGCCTGTCTTATTCCTTCCCTGTCGCAAAAACCCATGAATGACAAAAGCCGCCGACCCGGCACCGAGGGAATAATCAGCCGAAGAGAGAAGAAGATTCCTCTTAAGTTTTGGTCATTATTGATATTGTTTTTGACTGTGATCGTTTAACTTAAATTAAAAAAAAAAAATATTTTATACAAAAAGTTTTTTAAATGTCAAAAAGAGATTCTCTCTCTATTAAATAAGGGGTGGTCACTTTTTTTTGCCTTTCAAATAAATAATCGATCATATAAAAAGAGATTTTCAAAAAAAAAAAAAAAATAAGTAAATAAAATAAACTCTTTCATGCGATTATCCATAAATGTATGTTATACATATAAATGGAAATAATGTTTTTTTATCGAAAACTAATTTAAACTTGACAGGAAGAATGTTTCTATATATACAGTATATAGAGCGAGATGGGAGTTTAGATTGAAACAGAATCCTGTCCAGGGATGAGGCTGACATTGTTGAGGTCCGGAGACAGGACTTGTACTCGTGTATGTACTGATCATCATGTCCCCCATCCTCTTTCCCTTACAAGTACTCAACACACACACACAATGATGATTAACGCACGTGGCGTGATTCACTTTTAATCGCACTGCGTAATCTGCGTGCGCAAATGACACGCGTGCTTCATCCATCCATCCACAACACATACATACATACAAAAGGACATTTTAATTAAACGTACACGAAGAGTAGTAGGAGGAGGAGATAGAACCAAGCCAATCGTCACAAGAGAAAAAGGGGGTGGAAAAGCAGATCCTGGCAAATCAAAAACACAACCCCTCACGAAATGAACTGAAGATGAAGTCAATGCAGATGGATGGATGGAGTGAGATGGGGAGGGGGGTGAGAGAGAATCCCGTGGTTTTGATTGAAAAAAATCTGATAGAAGCTGGTGGATGTTGGACTACGTACTACGTGTGGGGGGAAATTATCACCCGGCTGGATCAAATGGATGTGGGATGTGTGGAGCCCCGGATGCTGTGTCTCTGCATAATACTCGATTATCTCAAGCCAATCTCACTTTTCCCCCCTCTGACAACGCGTCTGTCTAAACAGGATTTCAAGTCTATTAAAAAATCTTAAATTATTCAATAATATCTTCATTGTATGTGCGAGGGATGATGGAGAGAATAATAATCAACGTTAAACGTAAATAAACATGATTAAATAATTGAATAATTTTAATTAGAAATTGTTCAAATTAAAAAAGACTGTACTTTTTTTTTGTAAATTGTATATTGTTTTGTTCCTAATAATAATAATAGAAAAATTTATTTGATTTGGCTATCAATCGTTTGAAATAAATAAAATAAATAGGCATGGGGTCTAAATGGCCTTAAATGCCGAAAAAGACAAATAAATTAAAAAAAAAAAAACCGTTAAAAAAGTTTCTTGCCAATACACACCAAGAACAAAATAAGTTATTGAAATTATTAAAAAAAATCTGGTGTGACTGGTCGCACACCACACAACTTTCTCTTACCTTCGGTAATCGAAAGTTGTGATCTGTGCTTGTCACACCAGATTTTTTGTGTCGTCATATTTTTAGTAACCGAAACTACAGTACATTCAAATTCCAAGATGTAAAATTTATAAGGGTGGGAAAATATTTATATTTTGTTACCATGGCAACCATTTCTTCTATATTTCCTATGAAATACAAGAGTAAATTGATCTTCAGGAGATTTCAATGGCAAAACGTTACATTTTAAAGAGAATCTAAAAAATAGTTGATTTTTAAATTTCAATCAAAATCGTTGGTGCGAATTTTGAGAAAATAGAAAAAAAAACTGAAAAAGTATATCAGTAAAGTACTAGTACTCTTTGTCCGATTTTGATTAAAGGCTTATTTTCAAGCTCCAGGGGTGTGTCTAACTTAAATGTAATATTTCAACCTCCTAGCTCAATTCCTTTATGCTTTAAATTGAGCACACAGACAGACAGACTATGTAGTAAAAACCTTTTTTTTTTGGACTCAGGGAACCTTAAAACGTATATATCCATCAAAATCTCCAACAAATCGAATTTTTGACATGAAACCAATACTTTCTCTCTTTATATACTATATTCATATATAGGTGAGAGAAAGTAAAATTCGTGTATCCAAGATATTTACAATTATATTTTCATTCCTGTAAGAAGCAACCAAAAACAAATAGCTAATTATTTAATTTATTATTATTTAATTTGTCAAAAAAGAGTAAAAAGAATATTTTGTAACCCTTTTTATTTTATTTTCCTATTATTATTTTCCTATGCAGTCAGAAGTCAACTAGTGCAATCGAGGGGGAGAGAGACTTAAAAGGGAGAGAGTCCCGCACCCCCCTAGGGGGGGGAGCTCCACCCCATCACAAGAGAAAGAGAGAGAGGCTGTTCTCGAATCGTCAGGACTGCCGACTTCCGGCGTCTTTCTTTGTGAAAACGTCTCCGCCAGTGACAGGGTGGGGCATGTCAAAAGACGATGAGAACGAAGAGGGGGATGGTGACGTCGCGGGGGTGCATAATTTGCTCGAGGGGCTTTCCATCCACAACCTTCTTCTTCTTCTTCTCATCTCACTCGCTCTCTCTTCTCAGCATCTCCACAACCAACCAAGTCTGACGTCACTACACAGCGCCAACGAATATTTTGTCATTTTTTTTTTTTTTTTATTTTTTAGACAGAAGACTAGAGACGAAAAGAGTGGGGGGTTTAAATTAATTTCAAACTCGTGTCGCTGTTATATTTTCTTTTTTTTTTTAGAAAGTTTAATCGGATTTATATTTTATAAATTATTAACAAGAAAAATATGTATGAGGTTTATTAAAAAGAAAATTACAGTCTTTGATGGAAAAAAAAATATAGCCTATATATAACATAATAGCGGCCATTATTAATTAATAGAATTTTAATGTCAAAAAAAATACAATTGAAAAAAAAAAATTAATATAGGCTCTTTAAAATTTAATATACATAATGCCTTTTATTATTATACGTAAGTAACCAATTATTTGAACATCTTTTTGGAACAAAGCGGGAATTATTTTTTTTGTACGGAATAAATTCACAATATAGATTGGTTTAAAATGAATTGGATTTTTTTTTATTATTAAATTTAAAAATGGGAAGAAAAAAATAAATTATTTCCTAATATATAGTTGAGGATCGCAAAACAAAATAAAAAGTAAAATTTTGTTATTGTACTTTCACAATAATATCAATAAATTGGAGATAGGTCCTGTTGAACGAATTAAAATAAATTAATAATCTTAGGTTAACAACACAGATTCCAGTTTCGAGGTGATGGATTTCTCAATTTATAGCTAAATATAAGGAAACAAAATTTCTTTTATTTTTTTATTAAAATTTGATGCTAACATAAGTTTCGTCCTATTAGACATCATCAGGGCCTGTAGTAAATAGAATTCTTTTTTATCACAGGAGACAGGAAAAATTTACTTAAAAACGATGAGTTTTTTTTTCATACATAATTTATATGTAATTAAGTAAATTAGGCCAAATTTGTCGGTTAGGGTGTTTCTGAAGTAATCGATTCAATTGACACTTAGGATGTACCGAGGAAGAGCGTTCGAAATGTCAACAGTATAAATTTGTTTTTTTTCCTAGGCTGACTCCATTCCATAAATCTATATTTATTACTCAGAGCCAGTATAATAATTATACAGTATATTTAAATTTATTTAAATTAATTTAATTAATGGAGCGATTATTTGAAGGAGAAACAATATCGTTTATTGAAGGGAATGGAAAATATATATGTAATAGCTAATTGTTAAAGGCTCTTGTTTATTCGCTTATGTATTGGCATTTCACTTTCTAAATTCACTAAGAGCTTTTCAACAAAACAGCTAGTTTAGTTTTTACTTCAAATAATATCAAAATATTTACATTCTAGCTAGATGGACAAAAACTTTGAGTTCGCTAAGGAATTATTTATTCTATATAGTAGGGTTGTTGGTTCTATTCTATGACTAACGCCTAATTGTGTGTTATTTTTTTTTTTTTTTTTAGATATATAAGCTTGGAGAAGAAATAAATTCGAAGGATTATTTTATCTCTGGTGCAGAGTATGAGTCACTTCTTGAGAGCCCTTCCTTCTACGATTAAAACGACACTACAGAGAGCGGATGCAGCCGCAGATGCTGTGCTGCATTTTTATTCGCTTTGAAGAGCGAGAGAGAAGACGGAAGTGCGTCTAATGCATCCGTCAAAGGAGGCCTCGGGGGGTGTAATTCCACTTCCGGTGCGCGTACCTCGGAAGTCCAGCCCGGCGTAATGCCAGCCATTATCGACGAATTGGGGACGGATAGGACGGACTTGAGGGAAGAACGAGCGAAGGGCCCTCTCAGGGGGCGGAGTAACAAGATCTTTATGAGCCAGAAAATGTTGCCCAGAGAGCTGGACAGTTATTTCGGTTTTAAGAGCGCCGAACGGTGCGCGATCTCACCCTCTTTGTGCGCTATTAGCATGCTCTATTCAAAACACAAATAGATTTTTTTTTTATTCAAGAATTAGGGCCATTTCATTTAAATTTAATGAAGCTTCAATTCAAACGGATTTGTTTATTTATTAATAAGTGGTAAAGCCCGCCGAAGGTTCGTTTGCCAGGGGGGTACACTCCCTGGACCCCCTTGCTCGTTTTCGGCGAGCAAATTTAAAGTTTAAATTTCCCTCTCCTGCTCTACTTCCTGTAACTCTAGACAATCAGCAAGAGAACAGGCACATACACACAGGGACAGGAAGTCAGCGGCTAGAGCTTTATATATAGTAATGATAATGATGATATTAAATTTTATGAATAATTACAATATTAATTTTTACTTTCAAAATGTCAAAACGTCGAGTTTTTTTATGGATATACACATTTTGAGGTCCTCTGAGTTCAAAAAAGTGGAATCTGCTCTCTCTGTATGGCTTAAAATTTATTTATTTATTCTAAAATATTTTTACAAGATTCTTATAGATATCGAAGTATTTTATTATTAGAAAGTTCGCTGGAATAAAAGGGTCAAAAGGACATTTATGCTTCCATTCAATTAAATGGTAACCAATTCAATTGAAACCAATATTTTTGCGGGAGCAAGATGTGAAGCTACAAAGCCCCAGTCTACCGCGGGCCTCTTTTTTTCATTACCAATAAAAAAAAGAAAAACCATACAGTATAAATACCAGTATAATAAAATGATACACTATTTGAAATATTTAAAATTCTGCTTAAAAAAGTAAAAATGACGAAGAAATTAAGACACCATCAGTAAGATTTTTACTCAACGTTTTGAAAAGCTCGGGTTAAATGATTTAAAGTCGCTTCGTGTTTTTTCTTCTACGCTTATTAAAAATCAAAACCCCTTTCAAGGGAGAATTTTTCAAAAAACCGGTATTATCGTCAAGCTAACGGTGTTAAATTTTTTTCAAACCGGTATATACAGGTTTATACACCCTACTAATAATATAAAACGTCAGCAGAAATTTATTGGGTTAAAATCTCAATTCTCCGTCTATGATATATATCTTGAAATGCGTGATGAATTGAAGTTGGCCAAGGTGAATGAAGCTTAATATTTATATAATTTGATGTAACGTAAAAAAAAATTTCAGATAGATTTATTACTAATGAGAAAAATATTTTCTTATTTTTTTGATAATGATGGCTACGTAAAAATATTTTCAAATTTACTTTTACGAAATTTAATGAGAAATTAAAAGTGTAAGATTGCTTCTAGTATAATAAGCAAAAAATAAGAGTTTAGTATTAATATTAAATTAATCATTGCCGGTTGCCATCGATATAATTCAAATAAAACCTATACATTGTAAATTTTATATAATAACCTCTAAATAGTCTCAGCAGCTGAGAGGCAAAATTAATAAAAAAAAAAAAAAAGAAGAGATTGATTTCAACTTATAGGCTATCAATGTAGCCTAATCTCTAATAAATTATTTAATCAAATTTAATTTTATTATAAGATAGTCGCAAAGCCCGCCTTCGGCTTAAACGAAACAAACAAAATTATAGATAACAGGGAGTATTTAAGGTAAAATTTTTTCATTAAAAAAAAAAAACATTTTCAGTTTTTTAAAACTTCCATACGATAAACTTATACTGTATACTAGTATTTCAGAAAAAAAACATCGGTTAAGAAAACATGTATACAAAATAAATTTATATTCGATAAAAAAGAAATAGTGTATAGTGTATGCCAGGTAAACAATGAATGTATCGATATAACAATACATTTTGTATACTATAATGTATGTTTATGTTGGAGTTTTTTATGTAAAGAAAGAGGATTATTTCTTTGTTGGGAAGTTTGAGAGTTCGTGCAAAGGTCGGGAGGTCCCGGAAAATTAAATTATTTTAAAAAAATTGTTCCAACTCTAAATGCTTAAAGGCGGGGTTACACGCTACGAGAAATGAATGCTAGCGATTTATCGTAAGGATCGAATTGTTTCGATTTATCGTTGAGTGTAAATAGGACATTGTAGCGATTTATTGGAATTTGATGGTTGATGCCGCGGCATCAATTTCTGCAAATCGGAACGATTCAAGGGCGGATCCAGAGGTGTTTCTCGGAGGGACTGCTCGCACAGCACACAATTTTTTCTTAATTTCAGTAATTTAAAGGCGCATTCTGTACTTGTTTGCCAGAGTATAAATATAAATCAATTTTTTAGGTATTAATTTTTAAAATTTTGCATTAAAAATAAATTTTTTTGAGAAAAAAAGTATTTTTTTCAAATCTCGGAGGGGTATTAACTAATTAATTAATTACCCCCTTTACCCCTTACCCCCCTGTATCCGGTCTTGTAACGATTTCACTCAGTTTGCATTTGCCAATGCATCGAAAAAAGCTATCGACAAAGGAATATGACAATATTTATATGTTGAATATGACGATTTATCGAAGAGTGTAAACAGTACTCCACTCTTTCAATTTATTGAAGCCATAAATTTGTCAATCACATGTTACGATTTCTCTCGCGTAGCGTGTAAAGCTGCCTTGAGAAAAAAAAGAATATTTAAAAATATTTTCGTTCAAATTTTCCTTTTGAAAGAGAAAATTTGGTATATAATATAGTATTAAATGTCTGTTATTTTTCAGAAAATAAAACTTTGTTTTCTATTGATTAATTATTTAATTAGTGTTTAACTTTTTCCTTGCATAAAATTGTGGTGCCCCCCTTCACCCCTCCCCCTCTAACTGTTCAGTTTAATTCGCTGCCATTTCTGTCTTTTGATCTCATCTCAAGAATTCATGTCTTGGGAAAAAAAAAGAAAATAGAGGCGGAGGCAGAATTAACGACCCTCGTACATCACGGCGCCATCCTCCTCTGATCCGATAGCGCCTCCAGAAATTCAAAACATTGGTATGATGAATTGCCTTGAGATCTTTACCTCCTACCCTCCGCGCTCAGCATCACATCACATTTCACCCTACACCCTCTCAAAAACATTTCCTGAATCTTTCGCTAAAAAAATAGAGGTAGATGATGTGATAAGAGCACAGCTGTGCTAAAAGTATCTAGTATATTTAAGCACTCTTAAAAACTACTAACTATATAGTACTGACTTGAAAAAAAAAAAAAATTAGCACTACTTATTATCATGAAAGTACTTAAAGTATAATAAAAGATGAAAGGAGCAGGGAGACAAATAATTAATCTCAAGGAAATGAAACTTTCTGTACAGGAAACAGTTTCGGCTTTTTTTTTTTTTTTAAACCAAAAACATTCACACTTTTTTCTCATTCACACTCACACTCACACACACATTCACACTGTCTTTTCGGCAGCTCAGGCCATATAAGACATTTACGATAACCGTTATTTATGAATTTTTATTTATATTAGGGTCCAGGCATTTTATTTAAGCCATCTGGTATCCAGATGGCTTAAATAAAATCATCGACTGCCTGTCCGAACCCGCGACGTTTGGTATATGAGGTTAGCACGCTAACCTCTACACCACGCCCCGTGGGCCGTTTCGGCTTAATTAGATAAGGCTATCTTCAGTCCATTATTGAGCTGAAAGCAATATACATTTAAATTTTTTTAAATATATTTACAAACAATATATATTGAATACATGCAGTTGAAATTCAAATGACAGAGGATTGAGTCAAAATGTGGAGTCGCCAGTTATTATACATAAATGATAACCCTATACAATGATACAAAATAATATGCAATGCTTATATACGCCAAGTTTATGTCACGTAATTTTAATATTCATTGTTAATGGAAAAATACCTTTCCTAAAATTTTGTGACTTAAACTTGGCGCATCGTATATAAGCTGATAGCGTTGAATTGTATTTTCTACAAATAATTTATGTATAATAAATAAAAACTGACAACTCCACAATTTGACTCAATGCTCTGTCATTTGATTTCATACTATATATAATTATGTATTGTTTGTAAATATAGAAATTTTTATAATTGTATTTTTCTAACTGTGCTTTCAGCTCAGCCATGGACTGAAGATGGCCTTAGCTAATTAAAGCAGAAACTGTTTCCTGTACAGAGAGTTTTATTTAGTGGAGACGAATTACCTGGCTGTCTTCTCCTTTCATTTATTGTTTAAATACAACAGCCACACTTTTTCATCAAGAATGCAAAAATATACAATAATAAATTTGAAGCGTAGGCTTTTGGATAAAAAATTGGTTACCGGGACGTACATGTTAACGCTCTAGTTATAACAAAATTTTACTGTTTTTTTTTTTTTTTTTTTTTAATTATGACGTGATTCTAATTTCCTAATTCTTATTGAGAGTAAAAAAAAAATCAGTGAATAAAAAAAAAAGAGAAAAAAATTCAGAAGATATTGTAATTAAAAAAATAATCAGCCTCCCTTTTGATTATAGCTCCATTAGGGGGTCGAAAAAGTTAATCAAACCACCTCCTCTCATTCCACCGACTAACTGACAAGAGACAATTTAGGAAATGTACGGTTTTTTCGGGCCTCTCATTCGACGAATGTTATGTTAGTATATAAGAGAGCGAGAGAGAGGACTGGGGGGATGGCGGGGGTGGATGCTTTTTGAAAGCCCCTCGTACGTCGTTCTCGGGGTCCATTGAGCCCAATAGGAACGACTATTTGCCTCGGCCCATTAGTTGATGAGTCTCACAATACACATCAGATGTAGCTCTCTATCTCGATGTGTATGTATGTGTACGCGTTTATATACGATCCTGGAGGCTGGATCCACTCATTCAGTGGCTAATAGATACACGAGAGATACAGACAGGGCCTCGTTTCGAGGGGGAAATATAGCCATTATGCAGATGCACGAACATCCAAGGATACATCATTATATTTACATAAACAAGATGTAACTACGTTGGTTCTTGTTTAAAAGATTGTCGTCACATTCCACAATTGCATCCATTCAGACGCTAACGTTAAATAAATTGTATTATTATTTACCAATTTGTCTATTCATATTTATATTATACCTAGGAATAATTTTTTTTAAAGATGACACTATACGGACCAATGAATACAAATTGAATTTAATATTCTTAGTAATTGAGATGTGTGGTTGAATAGAAAAGATTCTTTTATTTTGTCTATGAATATGAAAATTTATTATTGAAATTCAGTTTGATCGTTAATATTTTCATTTTTTTTTTCCCCTCCCACAATAAATAATTTAATTAAAGTTAATCAAGAGAGCCAAAATCATGCATGCACACGCAGGCGGCGGGATCACAAAGAAGGCACAATGCACTCACGCTCTCAGGGAATATTATCTCCAGATATACACGTAGTATACAATAAATATTTTGCTCATTTAAATAATTACTTTCCCATAATGCATATTCAATTTCAATTAAATTAGAAAATTCTCTTTTTGTATATCAGAAAGACGATATTTAAATGTCTAGTAGCTATTTTTTATAGATATTTTTTACAATTATTTTAAAGTGAAACTTTTATTTGATCCTCTCAAATGTTTTCTTCTATCAGCCTGTCGCGTTACAGGCCGTGACGACAAAATTAGGAAGTTGAAATTTAATATATATGACGAATTATAAAAAAATAATTGTAAGATTTAATTATTCAATTTTAAATTGATAAATTATAATTTTTAAAATAATTTAAAATGATTCAAATCTTTAATTGCTAATTAAATATTGTTCTCAGTTTTTAACATGCGTCTATTGATTTCCCTTCATCATTTCCATTTTCCAATAATTAAGTTAAGATTAAAAACGCGATTTTAATACCCTTAATTGAATAATTTTCTGAAAATTTTCAGTTAAACGCCTACAATCCGAAAAAAAAGTTTCACTTGCATCGTGGTTTCATAAAACCACACAATGATTTTTTAAAATTACAATACATTTGCATTCGGAAATTGTTAAAGATAGTAAAATTTCAACACTTTTGTAAACGGTTTTTACAAAGAGTTGTAAAGAGCAGCAAAATTGTAAAATCACCAATATTTTTTTTACAGTGTATATATGAAACATTTTATGAACCAATGAAATGAATATCTACGGATTTTTATAAAATCAAAAACAAAATCCAAACAGTGACGTAGATCGCGATTTTCCTAAGAGAGATATCGGTAAATTCGAAATATATTTAGAATTAATAAAAAGAGAACAGTAATAAATTTTTCTAACACTTTTAATCCGGAGCGTTTCGGGTTTACTCAAAAAAGTCATCTTCAGCCCTTTAAGCTAGAAATATTCATTCAATATAAAATTTTGTTAAAAAGCAGTGTAATGAATGGATATTTCTAGCTTAAAGAGCTGAAGGAGGCTTTGATGATCTTAGCCGAAACGTTCGGAAATAAAGTGTTTCGATTCTATAAGTCCACAACTTGTTATATGAACCTATTGTTAGCTAAAATTGATGAAATTGTGAGCCTCTTAAATTTTTCAAAAAGTCAACAATTTAAAGTAGAATCGAACTAAAAACAGTCTGAAAAATTTCACAAAAAAGTCCAATTTATATTATTTTTTTTTTATATTCTTAATTTTTAAATTGACCATATTTTCATTAATTTAAAATATTTTGTAATAAAATGAAATCGAAATTCAGATACCTAATTCCTATCTCATTTCCTTTAATATATCTATGTACTATATATTTACTTTAGATAGAAGCAAATGTCAGTTGAGTTCAATCAGGATGATAGCAGTAACAGCAACCAACCAAGCAACGTTCGAGGAAGAAGAGAAATAATATCTACTACCCTACATATATATATATAAGAGGATTGCATCTCACAAATTGATTCTTTCCCTTTCTTGTGCCGACATGGCGGCGGCGGCCAGGACCAACCATCGCATCCAATCTGGAAGGGCCTGAGTAGCAACAGCAGCATCATCATCAGGACTACTACTTTTCATCTTTATCCGCAAGTCTGTGCACAGTTCACTTTGATTATCTCCTTTTCCGAGGTTATTATATAGGGGGGAGGGAGGGAGAGAGAGCTCTTCAATTCCACCCCCTCTTCACAACACACACACACACACACACACACACCCTCGACTAATCAAAGAGCGTTCTTCTTCAAATTATCCACGGATTATTGGCAAGGGTCTGTCTGTGCCTATAGCAATAGCGGATGTAACGCAGAGGCTAATTATCCATCACCTCTCTGGTCAGCCACGTTCATTAGCCTCGGGCATCGAATTAACTAGCATATTGCTTATGAATATTAATTAAAATACATATTATATTTCCAATAATTAGATGCCCCCAGGCTAATGTAATTAGATTTCAAAAAAAAAAAATGTATATGGCTATTAAAAAGCTTAATTCCAATGTAAAATTTCTTATCATTTGCAAATACCGAAAGAGAAAAGAGATTATATAGAGTAAAGTAAAGCTTGGTGCACATTCACACGGAATATTCATTAAAATTATTTCAGATCTCTCAGCTTATACTCAGGCTTAATACTTTTATTAAACGGAGTGGGGGTGCGGCGGCGTTCAAATTAAAATGATAAATCCACCAGCGTTAGAAGTCGAGTGTGGTTTGGGAGGGTCCTGTAGTATAGAGAGAGAGAGAGAGAGAGAGAGAGAGAGAGAGAGAGGAATTTCGCTTTCTCACTTGGCAATAATACATATGGCTAACAGAGAACAAAAGGTTTTGTTATTTGGAAAAAGACTTAAGAATTTTGTGCCGAATAAAATTAAGGATCAACGGAATATTATTATTTAGAATTTCAAAAAGATTTTTAATTTCCAATCTTTTTTTTTTTAAGGTACACGTCTCGGAGGGTGCTAATTTTGGGATATTGCAGCGGCCACAATTTTGAAGCTATCGACCTCATTTTTTTTTTAATTAAAGCTATTTAAATTATCTACTACTTATAGAAGTCCTTTTTTTGATTTTCGAAAAAATAAATTTTTTTTTTTAGATTAATCGCATTAAATAAAAGATATATAAAAAAAAATTCGCTCTCTATCTAATCATCCAGGCACTTTTGGCATCTAAATAATTTAATTCATTGAACTGCCTGGGATCCGAACCTACTCCCCTTGGCTTTTAGATCAATACATCAAATTCTTTTTTCACGAATTTGAAATAACACGATTCACCAATAAGAACAAAAAAATCTTTTTTACACGATTTTTTTGTTATAACCCAAATCCCATTTTTTTTTTTTTTTTTTTTTTTTAATTCTAATTTTAACAGAAAATTATATCCTGATCAGAATTTGTATATTTTGTACTTATGGAATGAATTTTCACTGTAGGCCTATGTATTGATATAATACACGTACACAAATTTTAATTATTTTTTTTGTAATAAAAATGAATTCTTATTGTTTTTTTCCATCTAAGACGATTTTTTAGTTGTGGAACATATCTCAAATTTACCATATGCTGCATGAATTATTTTACACGGTTTTCTAAGGTATCTGCCAAAAAGGAGTTATACCGCCGTTTCTTAGGTAAGACAGAATCCTTATGCCTATATATTTATAGCTACGAGACTCAATTTATAGCTGGGATGTTATATTCATAAGGGAGTAGAAAAATGAGAGGCGCAGTTTTCTTTATTTTATTTAATTCACACAGCTGACGTTTCAGTATTTGAACCATCTTCAGAGCTGGCGAAAAGTCATTATGTAAGTGGGGGGGTTTTTTTCAAGGTTTAACTAAATTTTACATAATATGTAGATTTTATACATAGTTCAACTATGTATAAAATCCACTGCGACACTTACATAATGACTTTTCGCCAGCTCTGAAGATGGTTCAAATACTGAAACGTCAGCTGTGTAATTAAATAAATAAAGAAAAAACTCTAGCTGTGTCTCTCATTTTTCTACCCTCTTATGAATTATATATTTATAGAGGTACCTACTTCATTCCTCAAGGAACGATTATGAATATAGATATTATATATGTATTGCAGTAAATACAGTATGTATTGAAATTAACCTCTCTGCCCCGGGTGGTACTTCTTACTTGTTTTAGACTTTAAAAATGGCTTATAATCTTAAAATACTACATTTTTGAAATTATAAATAATTTCTCTCATTTTTAATCTGTTCATATACGCAAAGATTTAGCCAATTTAATTATTTTCGAATTTATAAGATATTTTTTTTTTTTTTTTAAAGAAAGTTAATCCAGTAATGCGAGGAGTTTGTCTAAAAATACAATATCATTTAGGTTTGATCTCTGGTTAATAGGTCTCCAGGGGAATTGATGTCACCCATTGATAATGCATTATGCGAATCACTCTAGTGCTTATTCCAATTGTACTGTAACCAACTGTGCAATCTCTCTCTCTCTCTCTCTCCTCTCCCATTCAATTTCCATTTCTCGTAACTTTTCTCTCTTTCCACACAACAACAGTCAACATTTCAACTTCTAATTGTGAATATATGATTGGTGTTTTATTATGCTTTTGTGTAAAATGTCATTTATCATCAGGTATTATTTCTGAATGGGACTTTGTCGGATTTGTATTTCTTATAATTCACAAATAATTCTTTTAAAGCTTCTTCACCTTTTCCTACTACGTGTTGTTAAATAAATTTATATTAAAGTTAATTTATTTTAAAAATAAAATTATAAATGTATAGATAGCTATCTATATACTGTATTTAACCTATTTACATCATAAATATTTTAAAAAAATATTTGTATAAGCTAAACAATTCTTTTGAAAATATAGTTAGTTTTATTTAACTTGACTTTGCTTGTAAAACAAATTTTAACACGATGTATAATTATTATCTCACTATAAGGCTTGCTAAATACAAGAGGGGTGCAAAATTAAAAATTCTTAATTTTAGCTTTTTTGTGAAATTATGGATTTAAATTGACTATGTTTGATTGCATTTTTGAAGAAGCTCTCGTCCCTAAATTAAAAAAATCGTGAACCATTTTTTAAGTGCAATAATTTATTATTTCATAAAATTCAGTTCAATCAATTCTAAATTCTATACAGTAGAAACTTATATTATGTAAGACCAAGAAAATATATTCCAACAATAAATCCAGAACAGAACCAAAATTTTTTTGTTGTCCAACCTTCAAGGGGCATGCCCCCCCCCCTCTTTCCAAATGAATAAATTTTTAAAATTATTTTTTTTTATTACTAATATTTCAAGTCGAAAATATAGTAATTAAAAAGAAATTTATTATTATGTCTCCAAATATGTAAAAATGTTTCAACAAATTTTTCTACCCTATATGAAGTACAAAATGTACTGTAGGTTTTATATAACGAAAAACATTTAGTAGGCCTAATGCCCCATTAACTACCCTACTCTCTACACTTTGGCTAAACAAACTTGCAAATAAAGTATTTTCGAATATGATGTTTTTTCATTATTTTTTGAAGTTTTTATGGCATAAATTAAATTAAAAAGACGAGGCTATATGTTTAAAATATAATTTATCTTATTAAATTTTAATGTTTCAACAAAAGTCAACGTTTATCGATTTAAATATAATTTTCCAAAGTAGGCAGGGCCTAGCTATGTTACTGTGTTTGGCCTGTCAACTCCAATTTTATTTTACATTTTACAGTACTAAATAAAATCAATCTAAAATGCAAGTTTCAAGCAATGTGTAAACTCGCAAGTTGTTAACGAGAATACCCTGGTAGGAATGCACAATTGGGCCAAGCCTCGGACCAGGCTTGGACCAATCGTCCCGAGCATTGGGCGAGGCTTGGGGCAAGCCTTGTCTAACCATTGGGCGAGGCTTGGTCCAAGCCTTGGAATGATAACAATGTACCCAGCCTTGAGAATCAAAAAAACCAAGGTTGGCCCAAGCCTCGAGAATCAAAAAAACCAAGGTTGGCCCAAGCCTTGGAAAACAAAACAATGGATGGTCGATCCAAGCCTCGAGGAAAAAAAAGTTGTTTCTCGAGAGATTTGAACTCGGGCTTTTTGGTTTTGTTTGTCATTTGTCAATGCCTTTACGCTCTCGTACACAGTTGTTATATTGATATGACTCTTTTTTAAGCTATTTGATTTGCCTTTTATTTTAGCTAAATAAACTTTATCAAACAATCACCAGATTTAAAATATATTTTTCTGTTTTTTTCAATTAATAGTACTTGATTTAATTTAATTTTTTTTTTTTAATTATATGATGGGTCAATTAACCATTGGGCTAAGCCTCGGGCCAGGCTTGGCCCAATGGTCACTACCCAAGGCTTGGTTTAATAATTTAATATCATCGGGCCAAAGCCTCGGACCAGGCTTGGCCCAATGGTCACTACCCAAGGCTCGGTTTAATAATAAATACCATTGGGCCAAGCCTCGGTCCAGGCTTGGTTCATTCGTCTTCCCAAGGCTCGGTTTAATTATATAATACCATTGGGCCAAGCCTCGGACCAGGCTTGGCCCAATGGTCACTACTCAAGGCTTGGCAAATGACAACTGGCCCAAGGTTCGGCCAATTGTCAGCATTGGCAATTCCTACCAGGGTAGCTACAAGCAGAGCTGCCATGGCAGGGCTCCGGGGTGTATACGGGCCCACTCCCCCCTCAAAAAATGTCTAAATTTTAAATCCGAATATTGAGTAAATGCTTCAGAAGAAAAAAAAATGTTTAAATATTCCTTTTTCATAAGGAATTTAGAGTTGTGGGCAATCTATTGATTTTTTTTTTTTCATTAGAAATTTATGAGGGCACAGATATCAAGGACGTCATTATACCTTCCTGTCCCCCACTGTCTTCGGACCATTTAATTTTTGTATATAATAGAAAAGCAATAATACATTTTTTTGCCGGTGATTATATTTTTGCCGAATACATCTTTGATGTATTTTAAATGTACAAATTTAATTTTAAATTTTTAAGAATAAATTGTTTTTAATTATAAGAGTTTTTTATTCCTCTTTTCTAATAGACTTAATATATTGTAAAGATAAAAAATTTTATTTTCAAGTCTAGATTATTATTCATCAAAGTGAGTCATACAATCAATATAAAAAAAAATTCCCTTTGGTTTTACTAAATATAAATTTGAAAATTATTTTTATCCTTTTGGGAAGTGAGCCATGTGTTTTAGATTGAATCTTGATTGCAAAATGCGCTCGTTGATGACGACGACGACGACGACGACAACACGTGAAAAATTCACAACTGACACGTGGTCTAGCACACGTGAAAGTCTCATCTCATGTTATAAATAAAAGGGGTACAAAAAAAAGAAGCCTCAAAGGGGATGGATGAGCCCTTGGAGGTGGGGGTGTGTAATAATCGCAAGACTCTCCCCATCTTGAAAATGCGCGCACACACACACAATAACCTAACCCTGGGCATGATTTAATGAGGTATGAAGTCTGCATGCTGCAGGATTACGTCGTAATGCCCGTAATCACTGAAGTGCCGAAGGGGAGGGTGTCATCATCGAGCAGATTGAGGGAGTCTTTATTGCGTGCTAATCAATGGCGGTTTTAAACCCAGCAACCTCCCCCAGCCAGCCAAGGGGTGGTGCACACCCCGATGATGATGAGTAATGTAATATTATGAATAAATAGTTGCCACTGATCGGTGATGGATGGCTTGCGAGAGATCCCTCCCCTCTTGCCGTGAATTTTATTAATTAAAAGACGATATCATGATTGATTGGACATTGACTTAAGGAAAATACTGTACAAAAAGAACATGCAATCATTAATATATTTCGAAACTTGAAATTAAAGGGATTTTTATCAAATTTTTTATTAAATATCGTTTTCATGGGAAATAATATTATTATATATGAAATATATAGAAAATATCGCGATCATGTCGAAAATTCGATGTCGAGATTTTGATGGATATCCACGTTTTGAGATCACCTGAGTCCAAAAAAGTGGGCCCCGCAAATTGGTTGGTCTGTCTGTGAATATATCAGGAACGAGAAGAGTGGTTGAATTATTAATAAATAATAACACTAGTCGACAAGGTTTTCTTCATAAGAAATCGGATTAGTGAATCTAGTGCATTTTTTCATTCTGAATTCAGATATGTAATTAGAGTTTTTCCATCAGGCACCGTTTTAGAGATATAGAGAAACATTTAATTTAATAGAAAATGAGCTCTAAACGGCTTTAATTTAGAATATTCAAAATATTTTTAACGCGACGCCCCGTAAAAATATGCAGATATTTATAAGATATATAAAATTTAAGTTTCAGCCCAATCGGAGGCCATTTAGATGTGTCGCAAACGGGTTAAAGTTTAGAAAAATTTTTAAGATTTTTACTTTCTCTTACCTATGTATATATGTAATATATATATAGAGAGAAAGTATTGGATTCATGTCAAAAATTCGATGTCGAGATTTTGATGGATCTTCACGTTTTGAGGTCCCCTGAATCCAAAAAAGTGGTTTTCGCGACATGGTCTGTCTGTGTGTGGGTGGGTGGGTGGGTGGGGTGGGTGGGTGGGTGGGTGTGTGTGTGTGTGTGTGTTCAATTTTAAGCATGAAGGAATTGAGCTACGAGGTTGAAATTTTATATTTTAGTTAAACACCCCCCGGGACCGGAAAAGTAAGCTTTTAATCAAAATCGGCCAAAGAGTACTAGTACTTTACTGATGTACTTTTTCAGTTTTTTTCGATTTTCTCAAAATTTGCTCCAACGATTTTTTTTAAAATTCAAAAATCAATTATTTTTTAGATGCTCTTTCAAATGTATATTCTCATTTTGCGATTGAAATCTTCTGAAGACCACTTTACTCTTGTATTTCATAGGGAAGATAGGAGAAATGGTTGCCATGGTAACAAAATATAAATATTTTCCCATACTTATAAATTTTACATCTGAATTCATATGTTCCATACTGTCATGTCGGGAACTAAATATATGTCGACACAAAAAATCTGGTGTGACAAGCACAGAACACAACTTTCGATTACCGAAGGTAAGAGAAAGTTGTGTGCTGTGCGCCAGGCACACCAGATTTTTTTTTTTGCTTTGGTCATCCTTAATACAATTTTAGATATCCCTGAATGCAAAAAACATCTATTTACGATATTCTATAGTTCTTTGGCTTTCTAAAAATCATTCATTCGTAAAAAATTTGTTAATTATTAACAAAATTATGTACAAAAACGTCACGAAAGAAAAAACACAAGTACACTCACTGGTCAAAAAAATGGACTTCAATTGAATTAAAAAGCGAACCCTATTCACGAGAAGCTAATGTATCCGCTCTGAGCTTCGGGTCACGGACACTAACTTTATTAAATATTATTTAAAAAAATATATATATTTCTAGAATCTCATATCTTTCTTTATTCTTGTAAAAGAAAAAGTTCATTTTTTCGATCAGTGAGTGTACTTGTCTTTTTTTTATAAACGTTTTTGTTCAGAAATTTTAAGATGGCGCCATGTGCTCGAGAGTGGACTCTTGAGCTTAGTCAACCAAACCAATTTTTACTTTCTCTTACCTATGTATATATGTAATATATATATAGAGAGAGAAAGTATTGGATTCATGTCAAAAATTCGATGTCGAGATTTTGATGGATCTTCACGTTTTGAGGTCCCCTGAATCCAAAAAGTGGTTTTCGCGACATGGTCTGTCTGTCTGTGTGTCTGTCTGTCTGTCTGTGAACAAAATATCTCAAGAACGAAAAGAGCTAGGAGGTTGAAATTTTATATTTAAGTTAGGCACCCCTCTGAGACGTGACACGAAGCTTTTGAACAAAATCGGCCAAAAAGTACTAGTACTTTACTGATGCACTTTTTCAGTTTTTTTCGATTTTCTCAAAATTTGCTCCAACGATTTTTTTTAAAATTCAAAAATCAATTGTTTTTTAGATGCTCTTTAAAATGTATATTCTCATTTTGCGATTGAAATCTTCTGAAGACCACTTTACTCTTGTACTCCATAGAAAAGATAGGAGAAATGGTTGCCATGGTAACAAAATATAAATATTTTCCCATACTTATAAATTTTCCATCTTGAATTCAATTGTACCCTACTGTCGGAAACTAAATACAAGTCGACACAAAAAAATCTGGTGTGACAAAGCACAGAACACAACTTTCGATTACCGAAGGTAAGAGAAAGTTGTGTGCTGTGCGCCAGTCACACCAGATTTTTTAAAAATAAATAAATCATCGTTTTTTAATGCAACTGAAGTAGAAAAGCTACTTTTAAGACTACGGATTATTATTTTGATCAAGACTCCACTCTCGAGCACATCAGGCACTTGAGGCGACGACTGTACCGAGAAAAATCGAGACTGAAATCCTATAACCTACTAAACATGATGAATTATTCAATAATAATACAATAGAGAAAAATGAAGATAGAAAGACTCTACGAATTAAATTGAATCAATGCTGAGTTCCAAGATTTGACTCAAAACATTCTACGCGTTTGTATTTAAGTAGATAATAATAAATAAAATTTTTACGGATGAAAAGAGATCCTTACCCTTTGAAAGTTTCTTAAACAATTCAACAAATTTTAATCTTTTAAATCTATAGTTAACTCACCTTAGATATATAGATTCAAGGACATTGTTTTATTTCGCTTTGACAAAAGCTCTTATTGCTCGCTCTGTCTTTTTCCCACTTTAAAATACAATATATATATATATATATATATATATATATATATATATATATATATATAAAGGGTAGATTTTGCGAGGCGAGCAAAGAGTTTGAACCCCAACCAACAAGTTCATATTTCATTCGGAGCCTCTGGAAAGGAAATGAGCTAGGAAGACTCCGCGAAGTTTGTATAAAAGAGAGACCAAGACAATAGAGGGCGAATCTAATTGAAAGGAAATTAAATAACTACATAAAAATGCCGTGAAGGAACAAGAGAGAGAGAGAAAGAGAAGGAAGACTTCTCTCTCTTTGCTTATCAGTTGCCTAATGAGAGACGACACACTTTTTAGAGCGAGCGACCAGCTAACAATCTCTACGATACAGTGAAATAAATAAATATCCTGCAAATGAATTAGTTCACCATTAAAATTACAATTATTTATTTCGAAGGTAAATCCATCTTTATTTCAATATAAAATGAAGATCTCAGGTCTAGACAAATAATTTTTAGAGAAAGATTTAGAAGAATTGCAAAAACGCATTGTTTGTATTTTATCAAATTCTGATTCCGAGGAAGAGTGCGACTTGTGACCAAAACGTCTTAGAAAAAAAACTAGTTTTTTATTACTCTACTTTCATTATCTTTTTCTGAGTCTAATTTGGATGTTGAGAACAGAAATACATGTTTGGAGGTCTTCTGGGTTCCCGGAAAATGTTTTGTCTGTCTGTCTGACTGTGAATAAAATGAGCTGATATTTTATATTTAAGTACCCCAATGAGGTGTGGGAAATAATATTTTAAATAAAATCGAGCAATGTGTAGGGCCTACTAGTACTTTACTGAGGTACTTTTCAATTTTTTTTTTTTGAAATTTCTCAAAATTTGCTTTAAATTCTTAAATCAATTATTTTTATCATTAATAAAAGAATTTTGTATTCGGTTTAACTGTGATTTATTTGTAAAAATTACAACATTTCGGCCTCTCATTCTGTTGTCTGCTTGAGGTAATTAAGATTACAAAGGTTAATACAATCTGATTTCAATTCAAATGAGAATCTCATCACAGATATAACCTTTTTTAATATTAACTGAATTGTAAATGAAGAAGGCCGCAGTAAGAGTGGCCGAAACGCTTTAATTTTTACAAATAAACCCCAGTTAAACCGAAAACAAAATTTTTCTCATTTTACTCTCAAAATTGTTTGAACCACTCTTGTACTTGATAGGGAAGATAGAAGAGCATGGTAACAAAATATAAATATTTTTCTCGTCTTTTATATTTTACTATTCTACTGGTATTATACTGCCGGAAACTAAATATATCTGGTGTACTTTTTAAAATCTGATGTGACAAGCACAGAATACAACTTTCAATTACCGAAGGTGTGTGTTATGCAACAAGTCACACCGTATTTTTTTTTATAATTTTATGAGAGAATTCGAAATGATCTTTTGTGCTTAGAATATTAACATCTTTTTTTTTTTGAAAGAATCAGGAGGTCACAGCAATTCTTGATGAAGGAGAGTGTTTATATATATATCAAGAGTCGCTGTGATATCCTGATCAATTAAAAATTCTACACAGCAAGAATTCTTCAAAAAAATTAACATCTTTATTTAATGTGAGAATTTATAAACAAAAAAATTAAGAATGGCGTGTGACCAAATTTTTTTTACTCTTAAAAAATCCTTCACATCATTGGTAAAAAAAAAAAATTAGTCTTATCGGTGTGAATATATTTTGGGAAATTTCTTTTTCTTTGAACCCCACATCCGTCCGTCCATTTGCGATTCCTTACTTAAATGTTTAGATAAATTCATGGGGGCATTTATATAATCTTTAGAGGGATTTATTTTTTGGGTAGATAAGGGCCAATTGTGACAGAAAAACATCCTCTCTCGTAATGTATGGGATCATTTCAAATGCTTTATCTCCTTGAAATGGGGCCAACGTACCTCTAATCATTTCTGAATAGATCTGCTTTAGGGAAACAAGTAGCTAATTTAACATCATTTATTCTTTTTATTGATCGTTTTTATTTTATTTATAATTTTTTTTTTTTTTAAGAAAAAAAATCTCATGGATTCTGCTTCAATAGGCTGAGATATGAATGAATGAATGAATGAATGGATGAGGACAAAAGGGACACTTGAATTAAATATTTTTTTTATTATTTGTAAAATATACAGATAAATTGAAATCGGTGATATCTAAAGAATAGCCCTAAGCCCGTATCCACGCCACTTCCCCCCTTCTTGGTTTTTCTATTCGAGAGAATTTTTTTTTTTTTAAATCTATTTAAACAACTATTAAACTGGAAATGTAATAATAATACAATAGTATGTAGAGGAAGCCACCCCCGCCCACGGTCTTTAATAGTTTTAGTAGACATTAAAAAAATGTGGAGTAGTAAAACAAATCAATAGGTAAGAGCGAGATCGAAATTTGGTTGCCCGCCTGACCCGCAAAAAATAAGCTTTTGAATAAAATAGAGATTTTTTTTTATTAGCTTTAATTCAATTAGTATCACTCGAGACGGCTCTATCATCAAAAGAATAAATTAATAATTTTTATTCTAAGTACCTGGATTCATACAAGAATTTTAATTAAATATTTTACTTGTCTGTTCTGTAAAGGAGTTTGAAATAAATAAATTTCTCTTATTCTTCTTCTTTCCTCGCCTGATTATTCCCGCGGTGCGGGGTCGGCGGGAATAAAATTTCTCTTATTTTTTAGTATAATTGGATAAAACGCTAGTTAAACTCAAACCTAGTTTTTATTTATTCAGCAAAATAATTTAAAATTTAAATTTTCATAGCCCTCTACTATTTACGTTTATAAGGTAGTTTTTATGTCGTATATACATCATACTTATATATAATTGCCTTAAAAGCGTGTCCGATGTGTGAAACAACCAATCAGGCCTCAGGGATAGCGCTGATTGGCGAAATACAGAGAGGGCGGAGCCGGAGAGGCAAATTCAAATTTTTTTTAACCAGGAGAGATAACAATTTGGTTTCTTCCCTAAAGCCTTCCCTTGATAAGAATCTAAATTCGTTGTTTCAGAGTTTTTTTTAAATTCGGCAGCCCACCCCCCTCCCGAAATTTTTAATTCTTCTGTTTCTTCAAATATTAACATGCTTTTTGGATTTAAAATTCTTCAATGAATATCTATCAAGGGATTTAAAAGTTGAAAGATTTTTTGTGTAATTGCCCCCCCCTCCCGAAATTTTTAATTCTTCTATTTCTTCAAATATTAACATGCTTTTTTGGATTTAAAATTCTTGAATGAATATCTATCAAGGGATTTAAAAGTTTAAATATTTTTTGTATAATTGCCCCCCCTCCCTCCGAAAAATTTAATTCTTCTGTTTCTTCAAATCTTAACATGCTTTTTTGGATTTAAAATTTTTGAATGAATATCTATCAAGGGGTTTAAAAGTTGAAAGATTTTTTGTGTAATTGCCCCCCCCCCCGAAATTTTTAATTCTTCTATTTCTTTAAATAAAAACATGCTTTTTTGGATTTAAAATTCTTCAATGAATATCTATCAAGGGGTTTAAAAGTTTAAATATTTTTTGTGTAATTGCCCCCCACCTCCCGAAATTTTTAATTCTTCTATTTCTTCAAATAAAAACATGCTTTTTTTGATTTAAAATTCTTCAATGAATATCTATCAAGGGGTTTAAAAGTTTAAATATTTTTTGTGTAATTGCCCCCCACCTCCCGAAATTTTTAATTGTTCTGTTTCTTCAAATTTTAACATGCTTTTTTTGATTTAAAATTCTTCAATGAATATCTATCAAGGGGTTTAAAAGTTTAAATATTTTTTGTGTAATTGCCCCCCACCTCCCGAAATTTTTAATTGTTCTGTTTCTTCAAATTTTAACATGCTTTTTTTGATTTAATATTCTTGAATGAATATCTATCAAGGGGGTTTGAAAGTTTAAAGATTTATTGTGCAATTGCCCCACCCCCGAAATTTTTATTTTAAAATTCTTGATTTTTTTTAATAGGTCCCTGTCCGCCTGATTTCATTTGCATGCCCGTTGGCTCGAATCAGTTTATTAAAGGGAAATTTAGGCTTGCTTCTTGCCCGTAATTTTCTCATGGCCTTCAAAACCCAGAGGCCGGGCCGGGCGAATTTTAAACTTGATTCATTGTATTTTCATTTAGGCAAATATAATATGGGCTTTAAAATTAAGAGAAAAACTACTGATCACGTATCGAGACGCCGCCCGCCAGGGCCAAGTTGAGATGGGCGCGGCGAAGCCGCGCCTTTCTCAACTTGTTATTTCTATAATTTCGTTTGTTCTTGTACTATTTATATTTAAAATAAAGCTATTAAAATAAAAAAAATCTGGTGTGACTGGCGCACAGCACACAACTTTCTCTTACCTTCGGTAATCGAAAGTTGTGTTCTGTGCTTGTCACACCAGATTTTTTGTGTCGACATATATTTAGTTCCCGACAGTAGGGTACAATTGAATTCAAGATGTAAAATTTATAAGTATGGGAAAATATTTATATTTTGATACCATGGCAACCATTTCCCCTATCTTTTCTATGGAGTACAAGAGTAAAGTGGTCTTCAGAAGATTTCAATCACAAAATGAGAATATACATTTTATAGAGAATCTAAAAAATAATTGATTTTTGAATTTTAAAAAAAATCGGAGCAAATTTTGAGAAAATCGAAAAAAACTGAAAAAGTGAATCAGTAAAGTGCTAGTACTTTTTGGTCGATTTCGTTGAAAAGCTTCGTGTCACGTCCCATGGGGGTGCCTAACTTAAATATAAAATTTCAACTTCCTAGCTCTTTTCGTTCTTGAGATATTTTGTTCACAGACACTCACACAGACACACAGACAGACACACACACAGACAGACCATGTCGCGAAAACCACTTTTTTGGATTCAGGGGACCTCAAAACGTGAAGATCCATCAAAATCTCGACATCGAATTTTTGACATGAATCCAATACTTTCTCTCTATATATATATTACATATATACATAGGTAAGAGAAAGTAATAAAAGTTTTAATATATTAATAGTTAAAAAAATTGACGCTCATTGATTCATAACTAAAAATATTTAAAAAATCTGGTGTGACTGGCGCACAGCACACAACTTTCTCTTATCTTCGGTAATCGAAAGTTGTGTGTTGTCCTTGTCACACCAGATATTTTGTGTCGACATATATTTAGTTCCCGACAGTACGGTGCATTTGAATTCAGAGGTAAAATTTATAAGTTTGGGAAAATATTTATATTTTATTACCAAGGGAACCATTTCTCCTATCTTTCCTATGAAGTACAAGAGTAAAGTGGTTTTCAGAAAATTTCAGTAGCAAAATGAGAATATATATTTTAAAGAGAAGCTAAAAAATAATTGATTTTTGAATTAAAAAAAAAAAATCGTTTATCAAATTTTGAGAAAATCGAAAAAGTACATCAGTAAAGTACTAGTACTCTTCGGCCGATTTTGTTTAAAAGCTTCGTGTCACGTCCCAGGGGGGGGTATCTAACTTAAATATAAAATTTCAACCTCGTAGCTCTTTTCGTTCTTGAGATATTTTTGTCACAGACACACAGACAGACCATGTTGCGAAAACCACTTTTTTGGATTCAGGGGACCTGATCAAAATCTCGACATCGAATTTTTGACATGAATCAAATATTTTTTCTCTATATATTTCATATATAGGGTAGGAGAAAGTAAAAAGTAAAAAACGAACAAAATATAAAATAAATTTTTCTCTTTTTTTATCATCTCTAAATTGAATATTCTGAATTATTCCAATTTTTTTTTTTTATTTTTAAATTAATTTAAATTTTGAAGAAGAAAAAGAAGAAGGGAGGATTTTTTCCCTCTCTTGGCTTTGTATAAAAGAAGTGAGAGCGAAAAAAATCCGATCACGAAAGTTTAAAGCTCAAAAAAGAAAAAAAAAAATCTTAATAAAAGAAAATCCACATCACCTGAATATGTATGGCTTTTCGTGAATATTTATATTAGTTGGCATAGAGAGTACCGCCCGAACCTAATAAAAATACCCCCATCCTTTTTCCACTCCCCCCTCCTTTTTTTAAAGAAGATTTTAATAAAAGTTTTTTTAATAGATTTTCTTTTCTCATTATTGTAAGCGCACGGAGTATTGTTCGTTCGTTGTGTCAGAAACACACCTGGGTGACGTCACGTGCATACAAATGACGTCACCACATTTTAACGTCTCAATTATTAATATTCTCTTAGTTACGGTCTGTTTGAATTCTATCATTTAATGAGACAATATTATTTAGCTCCGGGTGTTTATAGTTTGTCTCTCCATTCTCAATATTTTCCAAAATATGTCGTTTGTTACAGTTACGGTCCATAACTCGTCTAAACTTTATGATGCTTTTTTTTTAATATTCACTTGATGTGTCCCTGATTTCTTCTTTTTGGGTTCGCAAATATTAAAATAGCATAAAGGATCGTTAAATATACAGTATTTTTTATTTATTTATTTATTTTTTTTATAGACCATTTTATAACTTGGTTTGGTCAATTCAAAAAGGTAGCAGATCTAATAAAGATCTTCTCCGGGTAAAGTAGATGTATTTTCTTTTATATATTTTACTGAGAATATTTTAATTTCATTAAATTATTCTTTATGTATCAGCGCCTCAGTTAATCAAGATCAGTTGGTATGGCAAAGAATTGAAATATATTTTCGACACTTTCTCCGTCTCTCAAAATAAGAAAAAAAGTTATTGAATTATCGAATCTTCACATAAAAATTTTTTAAGCGATTCCATTTAACATTCTCTCTTTTCTGTATCCCTCGCTCTTCATTCTAATTACCACAGCTCATTGTTCAACATAAAACCGAAACGTCAGTTAATATAAATAAAATAATGAAAAAATTACTCAGTCTGCGTTTCTTCCTTTTTTTTATAATAAAATTTCTTTAATTTAGACCAGTGATTCCCAGCCCGTGGGCCGCGGCCTACTTGTGGGCTTTCAAATTTTTTAATATAATATGCTTTTTGTTTAATTTTGTTATCCATAGAGGTCATATTTTTTCCATCGCCTTTGAACTTTGAGAATTTTCAAGATTTTCCTAAAACTTTAAGCATTCCCATTGTTTTCGTCCACAAGGGACTAAATTTCATTTCAAATTACAATAAAACTAGAAATTTATTATTTAGAATATTTTATTGCTTAAAATTACCTCAAATAATACATAATTAATAGAACGAATGGGATAGATTAAATTGTTTCATCTGTCAAAGTTCCTCAGCATAATTTCTTTTTCATTTCATATTTATTTGTCAATCGTATTTTTCAGTTCGATTATATTTAACAAATATGTGAGTAGTTTAGTGTTTAGTCAAATCTGAATTGAAGTATTCATAAATATCAATATCTTATTCAAATGAATAGGTCTCGGAAATTATTTAAATTATTAAAATTATATATAAGGTGTCCGAGTTATCAAAAGAAATTGTACAGTGCTTCAAGGCTGTATTTCTTTTACTTTTTCATATTATTAATTCTTAAACTTGACAGTGACTTTTTTTGCTTTTAAGGCGACTTTTTTCCGAAAATAAGAGACTTATTTTTCAATCTAATAATAAAAATAAACGAGCTTTTTCAACTTTAGTTTTCTTTAAAAAAAATACAGAGATAAACTGAAGATTTAGTGCGATTTAAGGCTAAAACTATCCAGTAATCATCCAAATAATGACGCTCTGAAGGCTAAAACTAGGTCAAAAATTGACTTTTTTCAAACCTGATCCATATTTTTTAAGAATGATTTTTGTTCTTAATACAAAGTAAATGCAATAAAATCTTTTTTTTTTAATTAATTTTTTACCAAACGTTTTTTTGTTTTACCGGAAAAACAGTGGGCCGTACTTTTTTATCAAAAAAGGTGGAGAAACCGTTGATCTTGACAAATACAATTATTTTCAAGTTTCTTGAGAAATTCCATTTTATTTATTTGTATTATATTACATTATTATGCATTGTTTAAAAACAATATTAATAAAAGGGATTTTATGAAGCCAAGTGTCATCTCGACATCTCCCACTCTCTCTCTCTCTCTCTCTCTTTCTATATATAGGAAATCAATTTCAGTTATGCAAAATCACGCAATTCCCGTGTGGAAGCCTCAAGTGAGCCAAGAGGCAATATCTATAGAGCTTGGATTTATTCGGTACCCGTTTTTCGATGAGGGAAGATGGATATTAAAATCCCCCCCAACGTCTGTAAGGAGTCTTTGCTCCCCCTTCTCCCCTTCGACGTCGTCGTTCCTTTCAGTTCGATTGGGGGATGAAGAAAGTAAAAAAATAAAATAAAAAAAAAAAAAAAATGAGAGGAGAAAATAAAGAAGAAGGCAGAGGCGCCACTTTGCTCGATCAAGCGAAAGACCTCCCGCCCAAAACTTACAAACTTGAATTCACTGTAATTTCCGAATTAGCCAAGCTCAATACGTTCGGCAGTAAAATCAAAATCAATGGATTATGTAGTAAAAAGAAGAAAAACGGCTATCAGAAAAATCATTTAGCCTAGTAGCTTAGCTTAGCTTAGAAGGCGAAGTTTCCTTCTTCCTTCCTCCTTCGATTCGAGATGATTAAACAAATTTATATCAAAATGAAAATGGAATTTAGCTTAGGAAGGTATTTTTTTAATAAATCAAATTTATTTTAAATAAAAAAAAAAAAAACAGAGTTGGAAGCAGATTCTTTTTTTTTCTTTTGCGTAAAGTGAATTCAATTAAATTAATTTATTTTTTTTTCTTTTCGTGATTAAATTGAGAGATTATCAAAGTAAGAGATTGCTTTGAAATTAATTAGATTAAAACGAAGGGCAAAAATATAAAAGAAAAAAATGTGTGCCCATCTTACATCATTTGGTGCTAATTTAAGTATAAAAATAAAAAAAAAATATAATATTAATAAGAGTAGCAAATAAATTATATTTGAATAACAAATTTATCAAAAAAAAATTAGATTAGAAAATTTAAATATAATATTAACCCATTTAAATTAATTGGTACAACTATCGGGGAGCATAGCAAGAAAATTCTTTTGAATATAGAGACTGTAAAAAATCTACGAGTTTGTCGAGTTAGGCAACCTCGCAAACTTCTTTTTTGGGAGAGATTTCGGGGGGGGGGGGGGGGTTGAACCACAACCTGACTTCGATCCTTGTTTTTAGATAATGGCAAAAAAATTGTTGAAACGTTTCTGGCTAGATGAATAAATAAGCTAATTAAAAAATCTGTTGCACATCAACCACCAAATTTATAATAAAAAGATTTCCACATCTTCAAAAAAAAAAAAAAAAAAAAAATTACAAGTCGTCAATAAAATTAAGATAAATTTTCCGAACTGATGAGAAGAAACGAAC
The DNA here is from genome assembly GCA_023213315.1 of Euborellia annulipes. Lineage (NCBI taxonomy): Eukaryota > Metazoa > Arthropoda > Insecta > Dermaptera > Anisolabididae > Euborellia > Euborellia annulipes. The sequence continues at coordinate 15,312 of JAKCPI010008719.1, read as the reverse complement.
ATTTGACTTTAATAGTTTTAAACTCTCGACCGTAAACACTAGTTCGACTAGTAAGCACTAGTTGAATTAAATAATATTTTACAAACTTCAGAAGAGAATTGGCAATTCAACTACTGTATGTCGAAATACGTATAAAGTGTATTATTTCATCAATAAAATCTTTAAACATATTTATTACCTAATGTATCATTTAAAATATTATTCGAACAATATTTTGGTATAAAGAATAGAAAATAAAGGTAAAAGAAAGTAAAAAGCAATGGTGCATTAAAATATAGTCAAGTTAACACCTAATTTTCAGATAAAACCAAAATTCATTATTTTTCAGTTATGCCACTATTGTATTCAGCAAGCGACATATTATATTTATTTATTTTTTATATTTTTTGAAAAGTTATATTATCATCATTTAGAAAAGATAACTTCATCAATATTTCACTAAGCTGTGAATTAAAAAAAAAAATTTGAATTAAAAAAAGAAGAATTTATTTAACTTAACAAGATATCATCACAAGTCAAATAAATAAATACGTATATTATAACGAATACTTGGAACTCACTCAAAGGTAAACATGTTTATGTTTATTTGGTTAAATATTAAATTTTAATATTTGATTGTCAAATATTTTTTAAGGGTTTCGTTGATTCTTACCTGGTGTTGCTGCTGTGGATAAACTCTCCTTGTTAGACACAAATGCATCCATTACGTAGTGGATGGGGAGGGGGGACGCGTCACCACCTGGACAGAAAAAGAAATAATTATCACTTGAGCATTCAAGGCATGAGTGTTAAAATCATCTAAAGATATTTATGTGGAATAATTCATTTTGATTTTTTTTGGTGTCTGGGTTGCATATGGAAACCCAAAGATGCTAAAAAATTTTTATTATTTATTTAAATTTCTTTTTACAATTGGGGGCTTAACGGGTATTAGATACCCTATCATTCATTTTACAGAAAAACCCTCGGAGTAATAACTGATAAGATCTTTAATTGAAATAAATAGAGACGGGGTAAATGGCCTCCATTGCCGAAAAAGACATTAAATAAATTTAAAAAAAAAAGGTTTCGATTCTTCCATCGTTCCCTTCTTCAGGATAAGCTTTGATATTGCTTAACAAGACAAGAAGGAAGAATATCATTATCATTACTACTGTATATATAAAGCGCTAGTCATTCACTCTATGCAGGGGGGTATATAAGGGGGGGGGGCGAGGCCCCCCCCCCGAAATTTCTCGAACACATATACATAGGGATATACAGACATCAGCGCAACAAATTTTTCCGCAGGGTGGAAAACTTTGATTCCACAAAAGAAAAATTGTTCCGCAAAAAATTTCGTGTGAAAAAAAAATTTAGTTTCTTAAAAAAAAAAAATTTTCGCAGAAAAATTTTTGAGTTCAGGCCTCCCCCCAACCGAAAAAAATTTCTATATACGCCCCTGACTCCATGTCTATATAACTTTTTACCACTCTCTCTCGCTGATTAGCCAGAGTCAGAAAAAACGGAGTCAGAAAGGGAAATTTAAAGACAGAGAGGGAAATTTAAAACTTTTTTTAAATTTTTTGCAAAATTTCCAAACTGTGAGCAAGGAAAAATTTGATGCATTTGTTCGCCTAAGGCGAGCAAATGGGCTCAGGAGGCAACCGGAATAAAATAAATTTGTGCAGTTCTTGAAAAAGGGAAAGATGAACAACCCCGAGACAAGGGCGGATACAAGGGGGGGGGGGGTAAAGGGGGTAATTACCCCCCTGAGATTTGAAAAAAATACTTTTTTCGAAAAAAATGCATACTCCAGATTACCCTCCCCCCCCTAGAAACACCTCTGGATCCGCTACTCCCCCGAGACATTGAGACATCGAATTTTTGACACGAATCCAATACTTTCTCTATATAAATTTTATATATTACATATATACTTAGGTAAGAGAAAGTAAAAATTAAATGTTTTTATTTCTATAACCTTATCAGCTCAATTATTATCAATAGTCACAAAAGGTTGCTATTTTCCTTTTTTGAGCATTGCTCGGGTAACTCGTACTTGTCACGAGTTTATTATTTGAATAAATAAAGTTATGTCTGAATTTTAATTTTTTTCTTAATTAAATTAAGATTTATTTTCTAAAGTTAAACTGTTGTTTGTGTAAAAGTTTATCATTTGAAGAGCACACGCGCACACACAACGACGACGACAACACTTAAAGTTGATCCTTTTGTTATTAAACATTTTTATTCGAGTATATATAATGTTATTTTAAAAGGCTCTATATAGGCTATAGATGTAATTCTATTAGGCAAGCAAAGCGTTGAATGAAGAGCGAACTCCTCTCCCTCTCTCTCTCTCTCTCTATAAAGTAAGCGAGGCGAGGCGCAACCTGCCCAATGCCTCTTTGTAAACGCGGACAATAGACAAAATCCCCAAACTATAGGATATATAGGGCAAATAGTGAAGAGTGAAGAGACCTGCACACACGCATGTAAACATTCAGTGCATTCCATTCATAAAACGGGTTAAAGCCATCTTTGCATTTGCATCAGAATCGAACATCACTCTCCCCCCCCCTCTTATTTTCTTATATTATTCTACTTGTATTTTTATTATTTATTTATTTATTATCTCTATCATATTTTAATATTTTTACTTTCTCTTACCTCTGTATATGTTAATATATAAAGAGAGAAAGTATTGGATTCATGTCAAAAATTCGATGTCGAGATTTTGAAGGATATACTCACGTTTTGAGGTCCCCTGAATCCAAAAAAGTAGTTTTCGCGACATGGTCTGTCTGTCTGTGAACAAAATACCTCTTAGTTACGGAAAGAGCAATGAGGATGAAATTTTATATTTAAGTTAGGATCAGGTGCAGCCTAAAATAGAAAGTGTCCGATCTTGTACAATCCAAAGAAACGTTTCGGGTTAATTTTATTGATCCATCTTCAGTCTTTCAAAATTATTAAAGTCCCGGAGTTAGTCGTTTGGGCAATACATGTAAATTTATGTTCAAGATGATAAGGAATAAATCCCAAAGAAGAATGCAGCTAAATTTATTTCATTTAATTTTAATAAAAATTCTTATCTTAATCACTTGCTGACGTTTCGAACCGTAACGTCAGCAAGTCATTAAGAATTTTTATTAAAATTAAATGAAATAAATTTGGCTGCATTCTTCTTTGGGATTTATTTCTTATCATCTTGAACATAATACTACAGCTATAACAAATATTCAATTACTGTAAATTTATGTACGATCAACTCAGTGGCGTAGCGATGGGGGGGGGGCAAGGAGCCCCGGGCGCTACTCACAAAGGGGCGCCAAATGGTCCGCAAAACAAAAAATTTCTGGATAATTTTTATTTTTTTTATAATTGATTTCTGGAAAATATATTTTAAATTTAGTGCCAGAGTAATATAATAATTTTATATTATATGGTTTTCGAATGGGGGGGGGGGGCGCTAAAAAGATATTGTGCCCCGGGCGCGAGTTAAGCTCGCTACGCCACTGCATTAACTCCGGGACTTTAACAATTTTGAAGGACTGAAGATGGGTCAATAAAATTAACCCGAAACGTCTCGTTAGATTGTAATAAATAAGAGGCTTTCTATTTTAGGCTGCACCTGATCTTTCTCCTGTTTATAGAAAACAGCCACTGAATTGATTGAGATAAGTCTTTTTCGGCATTTGAAGCTATTAATACTCCTGATTTTCTAAATTTTATTGGTCAAAACGGAAAGCGAACCTCTGAGCCTTAGCACAAGAGGCGAGACCTATTTGAAAGAATTTTTTCCTCAAACGATAATTGTTTTGAAATTCTCAATATTTAATATCCACATCTAATACTTATTATTATTCAGTTTTTTTTTCTTGAAAAATATCCAAAATAAATAGTTATTATTAACATAGGAATTGAAATAGAACCACACCTACTTTATACACAAGGGTAAAAAATTTCAAAAATACCACCATATTGTTCGAAATATTTATTCTTTGTTTTGTTTATATATTAGTGAGGTTTGTCCAGATTTTTTTCCTAAGAAATTTATATTTATTTACAGGTTAGAAGGATGGAAATTATCATTTTCTTAAAAAAAAAAAAATTAAATTAACCCTATGGATGTCCAAAATATTTTTGTTTGTTTCTCGTCGACGATCGAAACAGATATTTCGTGACGGATCCACTGTGCGTCGCTACTGTGCTCTCCATTTCCCCTTCGCGGCCGTTGGAGAGGGGATGAATTTGCAGGCCAATCGTGAAGGCACTCGCACATGGGCGGAGTTGCCATAGGAGGAGTTGGAGGCCCGAGTGCACATGTCCGGGTTAGGGGAGATGGACGAACTTTGCCGAAGAAGCCCGAAGCGTTAGAGGAGCGCTGAGTTTTCAGCTAGCACTGGGCAAACAACATTCGAACCGTATCGCTAGCAAACCAAACTGGCCTAAATATATTTTTATTTATTTATTGAATGAATGACCGGAATGAATAAGGTAAAAATAAAGTAAATGAAGCAAAACATTAGCGAAGAAATTCGGTTAGGGTGTCCCAGGAAATAAGCTTTAATATGAAATTGCTTAGCGTTGATTGGAAATGTAAAATAGAATATTGTCAAAATTTCTAAACATACTAGAGAGAAACACATAAACATTTAATTTAAAGAAAATACAATTTTTCTTATTACAGAAAGACATCGAATTGTTTGGTTATATTAATGATATTTGAAACGGACTAATCGAGGAACTAAGTAAGGTACGAAAATTGGTTCCAAACAAAATTTTGCTATTGTTTTCAACTTTTTAAAACATTTGAATTAAAATTTTGCCCGCGACCCGTGGCTCAGAGAGAAGACATCTCGTGCCTAAGGTTCACTACCAGTGGTGTAGTGGCAAAATTTTCAGTGTGGGAACGCTAAATACATGACTTACCAATGGAGGGGAGGGGGGAGTGCTTGCGGGGGCCCTCCCCGAAAAATTAAAAAAAAAAATTATTATTTTTTTTTTTAATGAGTGAAACCTGTGTGGGAACGCCGTTCCCAAGCGTTCCCGCTCCACTACACTCCTGTTCGCTACCCGTCCCAAGCGAGAAAAATTTACTTCATTTGAATTGGCTACCATTCATTGGAAATTAATAGGGGTGGGGTCAAAATTGCCTTAGATGCCGAAAATGAACTTAACAAATAAAAAAAAAAATTAAAATTTTTAAAGAAATTTTTTTTTTTTTTTTTTTTTAAATAAAAAATTTTTTTGAAAAATTTCAAACCCGGCTATTCGAAGTTTTGCTACTTTTCCCAACTATTTCTTCAACACAAAATTTTTCAAGGATTATCCGCGTGCAAAAAGGCTAAAGTTCCAAAAATGTTCATTACAGCTATTTGAAGAGATGCGGCCACGGAATGAATTTTTGTATTCCCGTGAAAGAAATGTTTAGTAAATAGGCCATATAAAAATTTGAAAAAAAAAAAAAAAAAAAAAATTGTATATAATTAGATATTACTTCATGTACCCTAGTAGTAAGGGCACACTGAGCGCAAATCTGTGGATCCGTGGTTCGATCCTGGCGGCACCCCCTTACATCTTTTTTCGGGTACATGAAGTAATAACTAAATATATAAATTTCCGTTTAGCGGCTTATCTACGCGATATATATAATATCTTAAATATTATATATAATTTCTTATTTATAAAAAAAAAATTGTAATTTCTTATAAATAGAAGGCCTTAAATATTTGTTGTCGGAACTTAATGAAAAATCTCAATTTATATTATCTCAAATAGCTGAAAAAAGGCTCTGTCGAGAATTGATTTGTTCAGTCGGGGCCACAAGAGATGTGCTCGAAAGTGGAGCCTTGAGCTTAGTCAACCAAACCAATATATTTAAAATAAATTAATTCTTTTTTTGATGTAACTGAAGGGCAAAGCTCCTTTTAAGACAACACCTAGCATTTTGGGTGCCTAAACTCAAGGCTCTACTTTCGACACTTATGGCGCTGACTGTACTTAATTACAGTAACGCGCTCTGAGTTCGACATGAAACATATTTCTACCAATCCGTCTGTATCAAAGAAAAAAAATTCAAAATGGCACTTTAAAGACTAGCAAAAAAACTTTACCTATAGCTACCTAGAGAAAAAAAAATAAAATAAAAAAAAAGATTTAAAAAAAAATGCTTTTATTTAAATTGAACTAAAAAGAGAGAAATAAGAAAGAAATAATTTAATTGTTCTTGTTAAAATTTTTTTAATATTTGACTTAAAATAAAAGCGTGGGGCGCTTCGAAGTGATTCCGAGACTCGCGCCCCACGCTTTTTTATTTTAAGTCATAAATATTAAAAAATTTTAACAAGAACAATTAAATTATTTCTTTCTTATTTCTCTCTTTTTAGTTCAATTTAAATAAAAGCATTTTTTTAAAAATCTTTTTTTTATTTTATTTTTATTTTAAGCTTTTTAGTCTTTTAGTCTTATCAAAAATCATCAATATGATAAAGTACCACATTAGTTTGGCCTGTATTGATTTGGTTCAATTGAAAAATTATTCATTATCATAAAAAAATGACTCGTAAATATCAAAATTCAAAACTATAGTTAATAGGGCCTTATTTGCGTGAGGCTTCAAATAAAGTACCACATTAGTTTGGTCTATTTTGATCAAAACCACCATATAGTGGCGTCATCAAAAATGACTCTTAAGTATTACATTTCACACCTTTAGCCCATCGGGAAGTCTTTTGAAATTACATTAAATCGCGAAGGGTTTCAAATAAAGTACCACATTAGTTTGGTCTATTTTGATCAAAACCACCATATAGTGGCGTCATCAAAAATGACTCTTAAGTATTACATTTCACACCTTTAGCCCATCAGGAAGTCTTTTGAAATTACATTAATTCGCGAAGGGTTTCAAATAAAGTACCACATTAGTTTGGTCTATTTTGATCAAAACCACCATATAGTGGCGTCATCAAAAATGATCCTTAAGTATTACATTTCACACCTCTAGCCCATCGGGAAGTCTTTGGAAATTACATTAATTCGCGAAGGGTTTCAAATAAAGTACCACATTAGTTTGGTCTATTTTGATCAAAACCACCATATAGTGGCGTCATCAAAAATGATCCTTAAGTATTACATTTCACACCTCTAGCCCATCGGGAAGTCTTTTGAAATTACATTAATTCGCGAAGGGTTTCAAATAAAGTACCACATTAGTTTGGTCTATTTTGATCAAAACCACCATATAGTGGCGTCATCAAAAATGACTCTTAAGTATTACATTTCACACCTCTAGCCCATCGGGAAGTCTTTTGAAATTACATTAATTCACGAACGGTTTCAAATAAAGTACCACATTAGTTTGGTCCATTTTGGTAAAACCAAACTCACAATTTGCGTCATCAAAAATGACTCTTAAATATCAAATTTCACACCTCTAGCTCATCGGGAAGTGTCCTTAACAAAGCCATAAAGTTGGTGACCTTGAAAGAGTAAGTTAAATAAAAGCATTTAAAAATAGAAAAACATTATTGTGCCTATTTTTGGCTAGATTTTCACAATAAGAATTATAACTCTTTTTCAAGCGAGAGAGAGAGAGGTCAATTAATCAAAGAATTTTGCGCATGGATAAAAAAACATCCAAGTGTATGATGTTTATAATATGAATTTTTTAGTGGCCGAAGGGTGATTTTTCTCTGTCATCATGTTTTCTCATCCCCTCCACTTCATCTTTCATCATAACCCATCTCATTTTCACCAATGTCATTCGTCTCGGTTTTTTCGATATTAAATGCCCCCCCCCCTCACCCACTCACCCCCCACCAACTCATCCAAATCCCTTTTTTTTACCCTCAACTCACATCAAAAATCACCCCTTAAACTAACTCAGCCACCATGACTAATTTTATATCGTTATATATTTAATTAAAGCAATGTTTATACATAATGTTAATTTAAACAAAAAAATGTACATACACCATAATGAAATTATAGGTACGGTATGTAATTTTGGAAACATGACATCTTTTTAACATTTTAAATTATGTTTTTGAAATTTTTTTTTCTATATTATTAAATATTTATATTTTATAATTTAATTATTATTTTTTTTAATAAACATCCAAATGAATTCATTTCTAAATGAGAGAAAAAAATAAAATTAATTTATTATGCAGCTATTTTAAATATTTTTACGGATCAATCAAATGATCATTAAATTTAAAAGTGGTATAAGCTTAAGTTCTTTTGGAATAATAGACAGGAAGAGAGGATGTCAGCCAAAAGGAGAGCCTCTATCGAATCAATCCACAAGAAGTTTCGGTTTTAATTAAAAAGCCATCATCAGTTCATAAGAGATTATTGGCAATCTCAAGGTTTACACTATTGAGATGCAGGTGTATTTCTTAAGAACTGATGATAACTTTATTTAATTAAAAAGGCTCTCCTTTTGGCTGACATCCTCTCTTCCTGTCTATTATTCTAATCGTTCAACATCTTAAGTTCAGTTATTTTAAATCTGGAATATGCCTTCGGGCTTGGTATAGTTGGTAGCGCGCCTGCCTTCTATACCGAGGGTCGCCGATTCGGATCTCAGGTTTTTATTTAAGCTATTTGTATACCAAATGGTATAACAGCGACGTTAACATGTTGCTTTTATTTCAGAGCTATCAAAATCATAACCTTACTTTTTAGGTTAAGGACGCCATGTTTATTTTAAACACGACGTTAAAATATTAAAGACACCTCCAAGATATGGCATTAATTTTTTAACACTATTTACTAAATGTTAACGCTTTGGCTTTAAATTTTTGTTTACAGAATAGTTATTTGAGGCAAGGAAGTGAATAGCATTTTTTAACGCTGATTGTATTTTCATTACTTTTTAACACCTATTTGTTTATTTTAAATTTTAACGTCTGTTTTTAGAGAATAGACCTGATTTTACTTTCTCGTACCCTATATATGAAATATATAGAGAGAGAAAGTATTACGATCATGTCAAAAATTCGATGTCGAGATTTTGATGGATATACATGTTTTGAGGTCCCCTGAGTCCAAAAAAGTGGGTCCCGCAAATTGGTCTGTGTGTGTGTGTGTGTATGTATGTGTGTCTGTGTGTGTGGACAGATTTTAAGCATGAAGGAGTTGAGCTAGCGGATTGAAATTTTATATTTAACTTAGGTACCTTTGAAGAATCTCAAAATAAGCTTTTGAACAAAATCGGCCAAAAAGTACTAGTACTTTACTGATGTACTTTTTTCAGTTTTTTTGATTTTCTCAAAATTCCCTCCAAGGATTTTTTTTAAAATTCATAAATGAACTATTTTTTAGATGCTCTTTAAAATGTATATTCTCATTTTGCCGTTGAAATCTTCTGAAGACCACTTTACTCTTGTTCTTCATAGGAAAGATAGAAATGGTTGCCATGGTAACGGAATTTAAATCTTTTTCTTTTTATTAGATTAAAAATCAATTGCCCTCGGGGCATGGCGTAGAGGTTAGCGTGCTAACCTCGTATACCAAACGTCGCGGGTTCGGACCCCCAGGCAGTCCGATGATTCTATTTAAGCCAATTGGATACCAAATGGCTTAAATAAGAATGCCTGGACCCCTATATGTATATTTATCAATAACGGTTATCGTCTAAAGTCTTAAATGGCCTGAGTTGCCGAAAAGACTGTGTGAATGTGTGTGTGAGTGTGAGTGTGAATGAGAAAAAAAGTGTGAATGTTTTTAAAAAAAAAAAAAAAAAAAAAATCAATTATTATTTAAATTCCCATTTTTTTAAATTTATTTGTGTCTTTAATTGTTTCAAAGAAAACATATATGTCTCTCTCTCACTTGCAAACATTATCGTCTCTCTCTACTCTTTTTAAATTCCCTTTCCACCTTATCTTCGCATAGGAACAATGTTAATTTCCTATAGGGATTTGTATGTTAATTTCGATTCAAAAGGGGGGTCCCCTTTAGAACTTTTTAGGCATTTAAAAATTTTTTTTCCAATTCTTATGAAATTTTGTATTTATTTACGATTCTATATTGTGTATAAAATGTCCAAATATGAGATTAAAATTTTTGAAAAATAACCATAGTTTATTTGAAGCAGTCAACATTTAAAATGCAAGTTTGAAACTAAGGTGCTATCGGAAACTAAATATATCTCGACACAAAAAATCTGGTGTGACCAGCACGGTGCACAACTTTCTCTTACCGAAGGGTAAGAGAAAGTTGTGTGCTGTGCGCCAGTCACACCAGATTTTTTTGTTATTCAAATTATGACTTTCTTCCGACCTTGAGAAAGGTCCATACCTAGACCGAAACTGAGGAAATAAATGAAAAAAGTGGGCCAAATACTAATTTGATATCTCATAAAAAAGGAAAGATCTAAATGCAACCCAAAGAACTCAATAAATAGAGTGAATTAGAAAAAGATCATTTGCAAATAAAATTCATCGACATAAAAGCCGGAAGCACACTTAATCCATATTTATGAATGTTGTTCCTCAAAACTATTTAGACTTGACATTTAGTGCTCGTCGCCCTTCGCCCTACATGTCCGTCATAATGCGGGTAGGAAATGGAAGGGTTCAAGAAGCTGGAACGACAACCATTTCATTCCCAATGCATTTTATGTAAATGGCAATGTTTGGACACCCTGGAGGGCTGCAGCCTGTCGTCAATCAACTTCAATTGTCTCAAGCATTTTAATTGATTCAAATGCTTGCTGCCTGCCCTTCGGGTTAACCCCCTAAATGGAAATTCAAATTAATCCGAGTTAAAAACACACGCTCTTAATGTGTATTAAGGACCTTTTTATCAGGGGTCGTTAATAAATTAAATTGTCTCTATTTAAGATGTCCAAATCAATTAAGTATATAAATGACATTATCGAATGATTTGAACCATAAAAGGATTATACCCAAGTTGTAATTGAAAATATTATTTTACAAAAACTACACTATGAAGTCGATTAAATTTTTTTAAAGATTTTTTTTTCTGCATCTGAAGCCATTTAGATCCAGTCTATTTTTTTTTTTTTTTAATTAATTAGTAGTAGTTAATATGATTAAGAATTTTCATCTATTGGAACAGGTAAAGAACCTCTGACCCCAGCGAGTCTTATTCCTTTACTCTATATCCATGAGCATTTTTACTTTCTCTTACCTATATACAGTATAGGCCTATATGTTAATATATTTAGAGAGAAAGTATTGGATTCATGTCAAAAATTTGATGTCGAGATTTTGACGGATATACACGTTTTGAGGTCCCTTGAATCCAAAAAAGTGGCTTTCGCGACATGGTCTGTCTGTCTGTGTGTGTGTTTTCAATTGTAAGCATGAAGGAATTGAGCTATTGGGCTGAAATTTTATATTTAAGTTAAACACCTCTCCCCCCTGGAGCGTGAAAATAAGCTTTTAACAAAATCCGCCAAAAAGTATTAGTACTTTACTAATGTACTTTTTTACTTTTTTCGATTTTCTCAAAATTCACTTTAACGATTTTGATTAAAATTCATTTTTTTTAAATGGTCTTTAAAATGTATATTCTCATTTTGCTCTCAAAATTGTTTGAAGCCCACTTTACTCTTGTACATCATTGGAAAGATAGGAGAAATGGTTGCCATGGTAACAAAATATAAATATTTTCCCATGATTATAAATTTTACATCTTGAATTCAAATGTACCGTACTGTCGGAAACTTTTTTTTATTCTTTTTAAGGTCTTTTTCGGCATCGGAGGCCATTTAGACCCTATTTATTTCAATTGATTGGTATCCAATTTAACTGTCGGAAACTAAATATATGTCGAGACAAAAAATCTGGTGTGACAAGCACAGAAAACAACTTTCGATTACCGAAGGCAAAACAAAGTTATGTACTGTGCGACCAGACACACCAGATTTTTTAAATTTTTCCCCTCGGCTTCCGAGAGCATTTAAGGGGTTTATGGCATACATTCAACTGGATGACGTTCCACACGCTGGTTTCTCGGTGCCCCAACCGAAATTTTGCATTGCTCAAACCGCTTCTCTCAATTTTAATATTTATAAATATTTATTTGGCCTCAGATACTAGAAAATATTTAAATCACTTTTACAAATAAAACAAATTAATTATAAAAACAAATTAATTTTAAAAAAATTGATAAAGCATATATTTTATACATACAGTGTGTGTGTGTGTGTATATGTATGAGAGGGTTTGTTTGTCTATAGACCAATTATATTTTTGAATATAATATTTATGTTTGTTTTTTGTTAGTGAATAAACAGGAGTCAAGTGAATTGTTCCCATTTCCGTTATTTCTTCCTTTATCAACTGATTTATAAGTAATTTGTTAAATAGAACGTTTGGATGTTGGATCGAACCAAATACATGACATCAGCCCTTTTTTTTTGAAACAATGTTTAATAAAAAAAAAAAAAAATCGAATGGGATATAGACTACATATTTTTTATCTTAATGGAGATGTTAAAGAGAAGGACATCCTGATTGTAAAAGAATGATCTATTGATTATTTAGAATTTATGGTTGAATAGGCCGTCTAATCGGTTAAACATCACTTACTTTACAATTCTCAATGCTCATAACGCGGTAAGACAAGGGATTTAGACAGCGTTTCCCAACCTGTGGTACGCGTACCACTGGTGATACACGTGTTACTGGTTGGTGGTACGCGAAAAATAATCAATAATGACGGACATCGAAAAATTAAAAAATTAAATCATAAAAATATCATAAAAACGTTTTTTACTTTCTCTTACCTATGTATATATGTAATATATATATAGAGAGAAAGTATTAGTTTCATGTCAAAAATTCGATGTCGAGATTTTGATGGATCTTCACGTTTTGAGGTCCTCTGAATCCAAAAAAGTGGTTTTTCGCGACATGGATCTGTCTGTGGGTGGGTGGGTGGGGGGGGGGGGTGGGTGTGTGTGGGTGGGTGGGTGTGTGTGGGGTGGTGTGTGTTCAATTTTAAGCATGAAGGAATTGAGCTATGAGGCTGAAATTTTATATTTAAGTTAAACACCCCCGGGACCGGGAAAAATAAGCTTTTAATCAAAATCGGCCAAAGAGTACTAGTACTTTACTGATGTACTTTTTCAGTTTTTTTTCGATTTTCTCAAAATTCGCTCCTAACGATTTTGATTAAAATTCAAAAATCAATTATTTTTTACATGCTCTTTCAAATGTATATTCTCGTTTTGCCCTCAAAATTGTTTGAAGCACACTTTACTCTTGTGCTTCATAGGAAAGATAGGAGAAATGGTTGCCATGGTAACAAAATATAAATATTTTCCCATACTTATAAATTTTACATTTGAATTCAAATATTCCCTACTGCCGGGAACTAAATACATGTAGACACAAAAAAATCTGGTGTGACAAGCACAGTACACAAATTTCGATTACCGAAGGTAAGAGAAAGTTGTGTGCTGTGCGCCAGTCACACCAGATTTTTTTTTAATTCATAAAAATTATTTTAATTAATAATTAAAATTAAATATACAAATTAAACACTAGGTTATTTGTTTCAAAGGTTTTATTAATTAAAAATTAACACTTGATATTTCAACAATTCCTTGTCATCATCAGAAGTGATTACATTCTTCTTCTGATTCTACTTCTGATGATGACAAGGAATTGTCGAAATACGTATCAAGTGTTAATTTTTTAATTTATAAAACCTTTGAAACAAATAACCTAGTGTTTAATTTGTATATTTAATTTTAATTTACAAAATGTTTCAACGAGAACCAACGGTCGAAAGTTTAAATCTTATTAATTAATAATATTATACAGTAAACTTGTTGATATGTAAGCTACAATAGATGAACAAAAGTCCGGCAATTGTGTGTTTTTATTAAAACCATTTTAAATAATATACTGTTTAGTGGGTTATAATTCGGCATGATGTTTAGACGTTATTCAAAGTACAGTAGAGTCTTGCTAATCTGGCCTAAAAGGGACCGACCCTATGCCGGATTTTGAAAATGCCGGATTACCCGAAACATTTAATATAATACAAAATTTTATATTTTATTTATTTTTATTTTTAATGTTGAGTATAGGCCTACATACAAGTTATAATAAAATATTAATGTATCAGTTATATAGAGTCATAATATAAAATTTATACATAATACTAAATTTATCTCTTGAAAATATGTAATGACACTTTGTTTTCTTAAATTACTCCATTTTTTTGCTGCAAGTCAATATAATTATTTTTTATTTATTTGGAAAAATTTAAGTGGCTTTTCCGTTCATTAACAAGACTCTACTGTAATTTGTCTCATTATGTGATGTGAATACTGGTACAGTGAGGGTCAATATTAAGTCCCACCCATGCGTTTTCTACTTGAGATTATTTCATTGTTTATATAAAAGAAAATGAAAATTTTTATTGGAAATTTTCTAGGTTTGAACCATGAAAGTTTCCATTCAAAAATACATAATTTTTTTTTTAAAACAATGAAATAATCACAAGTAGAAAAACGCAAGGGGGACTTAATATTGACCCTCACTGTACATGCTATAACACACTCGCAATAACAAATTTCACGAAATACAAACGTTTTTACGAAGTGGTACAATTTCGGGTGATATATTACCAAGTGGTACGCGAGCCAAAAAAAGATTGCGAAACGCTGATTTAAGGAATAATTTTTTGTGGCTTAGAGGTAATGCATTAGCTTCTGGTTCTACAGCATCCCGTCTCAAGCAAAAAAATTTATTGGATACCAATCAATTGAAATATCAATAAATGGCGTCAGATGCCGAAAAAGACTTTAAACAAATAAAAAAAAGACTAATCTTATTTTAAATAAATAAAAATATTCAATTTTAATTGAATCTGTGTGTTATTTTTCAACTACAAACATCGAAAATACACGGGATGAGCACGAAGGGCCGGTCGGCTCAATGGCTAGCTGGTTTTAAAACCGGAGACCGCTTTCAAAAGAGTCCCGAAATTACTTTCAGTATAAGCTGGATTAGGCATCCAATGGCAAAAGGGAGATTATGAACGGAGGTCGCCTTGTTTCGTTCGTGCAAAAGCGCAAAAAAACATAATAAGACCAGTTGGAAGAGAGATCTGCTCAAGGGTCTGCCTTGCCTCTCCAGGGGGGTTCGAGGGGTCCTAGGGGACGGGAGAGCAGGCCCAAACACGAGCGCAGATATCTTAGAGCTACAGACATCTCTCTCGACTCAATTCTTTCCCTTAATTTACTTTTCGATCTCGTTTTGTTTGCCTTATCTAAATTTAATTACAATACTTTTTAAAAATTTTCATTTGTTTAAAGTGAATTCCTCTTTTTTT
>JAKCPI010008716.1:0-10983 GCA_023213315.1 Euborellia annulipes | reverse complement strand
ACGGCTCCCGGGCATCTGCATAATTTGACGGAGTGCCGCTTTAAAAATAATTTGAACATTCTAAATAAAAGCCGTTTTAGAGCACATTTTCTATCAAAATCTATTTTGCTCTATATCTTTAAAACTGTGCCTGATGGAAAAATTCTAACTACATATCTGAATTCAGAATGAAAAAATGCACTAGGTTCACTAATCAGATTTCATGAAAAAAACCTTGTCGACTAGTGTAATCAAAAGTTGTGTGCTGTGTGACAATGCATTAATATTAGACTATTAGTTCAATAGGCTGAAATGTTAATATTATTTTTGATAATTATTCTTCTAAATTTTATAAATTCATCATCCCTAAAATGCAAATTAATTGGCAAAGAGTAGTGGCAGAATTTATATTTTGCACAGCATTTATGTTTTATCCAGTCAGGTCATTAAACGTTTTCTTATTTTTTTTTCAAAGTTAAGCCTTTTGTTTCTTGGGTCTCTATAAACCTTTTCTACTGTGAGTGGCAGACGGATTTTTCTTTGTTCTATTTATTTGAAAGGATTTTGAAAATTGTTTAGCTCATGGGTGGCCAACCCAAATGACCTTGCAGAGGCTCCAACTATCTGACTCGGACCCGCATTCTTTAATCATGGGTTGTAATTTTTCAGGTAATAAATATAAAAATCTGGTGTGATTGACGCACAGCACAAAACTTTCTCTTACCTTCGGTAATCCAAAGTTGTGCACTGTGCTTGTCACACCAGATTATTTGTGTCGACATGTATTTAGTTTCCGACAGTAGGATACAATTGAATTCAAGATGTAAAATTTATAAGTATGTGAAAATATTTATATTTTGTTACCATGGCATCCATTTCTCCTATCTTTTCTATGAAGTACAAGAGTAAAGTGTGCTTCATAAGATTTCAATGCCAAAATGAGAATACACATTCTAAAGAGCATCTAAAAAATAATTGATTTTTGAGTTTTAATCAAAATCGTTAAAGCCAATTTTGAGAAAATCGAAAAAAAACTAATAAAGTGCTTCAGTAAAGTACTAGTACTCTTTGGTCGATTTTGTTCAAAAGCTTCGTGTCACGTCCCATGGGGGTGCCTAATTTAAATATAAAATTTCAACCTCCTAGCTCTTTTCGTTCTTGAGATATTTTGATCAGAGACACACAGAGACAGACCATGTCGCGAAAACCACTTTTTTTGGATTCAGGCGATTTCAAAACATGAAAATCCATCAAAATCTCGACATCGAATTTTTGACTTTAATCCAATAATTTCTCTCTATATACATTAACATATATATAGAGGTTAGAGAAAGTATTAATCAAAACAAAATCACGCAGGTATCATTAAAAAACGTAAATATAAACAAATTCATTTGTGAAACAAAAAGAAGAAATTAAAGATAATAATATAAACCTTATAAAAAGCTTAAATAGAAATGCCTGAACCCACAATAGATATATTCTCTACAACGGTTATCGTCAAAGTCTTAAATGGCCTAAGTTGCCGAAAAGACTGTGTGAATGTGTGTGTGAGTCTGAGTGTGAATGAGAAAAAAAGTGTGAATGTTTAAAAAAAAAAAAAAAAAAAAAAAACCTTATAAAAAATGTAAACATACAAATTTAAAATGTTTAAAAAAAAGAAATGCAGCTGACTGAAGTGTACTCTCCATTCATGTACAGAAGGTCAAATTAAATTAAGCTTTTTAAGTTTTAAAAATTATTCATTTTTTTTACTTTCCCTCAACTATATGTATACGATAATATACAGACAGACGCATATTAGTATATATAAAGAAAGAGAAAAAGAATTGGTTGTTTGGAGAAAGAATCCATTTTACTTTTTTTTATCAAAAGATAAGCCCTTTGTTTATTTTGTACTTTGAGTCGTTAAGATAGAGATGAATTTTCTTTCTATTTATTTGAAAGGAGGAAGGAATTTTGTACTCTTTTTAAAATGTTTTTTGATAAATAGATCAAATATTGAAACTGATTTTGATTTGAATTCCATATGAATAAAATTTGAAAATTTATTATCTAATCTATCTGTTAACAAAAGGTTTAAGAATTAACTTTGAACTTTTTTGTTGAACTGTTTAATCGATTATTTTTTTCCATAATCGATAATCGACCACTTCAAAATTTGACGTTTCATTAAAAGAAATACAAATATTACAAAAAACATATGATCAAGTGTTTTTCTTATTAATTCATATCTAGAATCTTTTTTTATTATCAACTGGAATAGTTCCATATGTTTATCTTTATCAAGACATTACCCCACCAAAACAACACATAACAGCGGTGTAGGAAAAACACAGCGTTTCTCAACAACACAGCGGCGGCAATACTCCAAACCACCAAAATTTTGGTTTGAGCTGCAATATTGCATCAATGTTCCCCCAAATATTGACAACTTAGAAAAAGTTCACAATATTCCGTGCTGTGTGGGTAGCTATAGTGATTTTGTATTGCCAACTTCCAAATAATAAAAATAAAATGTATAAAATAATTATTCTAAAAATCCATATGCATTGGAATTTTTTTTTTTTTTTTTTTTTTTTTTCAAAAGGGACAAAAAGCCAAAAACCTATAAAGACCAATAGTCACATGGAGCCAGGAAGAAAATAAAAACTTTACTTAAAAATTTACTTAATATTGAAATTTAATTGATATTTTATTATTAATCATAAGAGAAAAAATCTAAATAATCAAAAACTTCAAACTTGCCCCACTTTGAATCTTTTGACCAGTGGCGTATTCAGGGGCGGGGGCAGGGGGGCCGGGCCCCCCCCCAAAGCCTTCACCAAAACAAAAAAAAATACTTATTGTTTTCCCTAATTTTTTTTTATATAATTATTTTATTTTTTTAACCTACCCCCCCCCCCCCCACAACACCCCCCCCACGGGCCAACAAAAAAGGTATTCCTCCAGCATAAAAAAAAAAAAGAAAAAAAACCAAGTATTCCCCCATAGGGGGGCGAATATAATGTGGGGGGGGGAAAGTATCAAAAGACCCATAACTCTCGTAAATTCTAAAATCTAAAATAATGGAAAAAATCTTTGATATTTACGAATTTTGTATTAAAATTATTTTTTATTTCAAGAAAAAAAATTTTATTTTATTTGTTTTTAATTTATAATTCTTATATTATCTAAAAAAAGGTTTCTTGAATATGGGGGGAGGAGCCTCCCCCTCTCCCGGGTGTTCATGGGCCCCCCCCAAGCAGAAATCCTGGCTACGCTACTGCTTTTGACCAATGAGAGCTCGTTTCGTTCCCCCTCCACTCCTCCTCCTCCTCCGCCTCCCTTCAAGTACCTTGGAGGGAGAGAATCCCTTAAAAGGTTCATGCGAGTCCCACAAGTGATCACATTCGATTTAGTTCTTCTACTGACTTGAACATTTCTGGAGAAAGTGATTTTTTCTGCTTCCAAATATCACGTGAGTAGATACAATTTTTTCTTATTTCTTCTAATCTACATTTTCTAACAATATTTCTTTTTAATTTAAATTTTAGAAATTTTTTTCAACCATTTAACGAGATTTCACAAATTCTTTATATGCAAAATGAAATTTTATTTTTAATTTGCAAATTTTATTTGAAATTATGTTTTCTCCAATATATAAGTATTGATAAAACATTGTTTTTTTTTTAAATATTTATTAATTTAAATAAGCGAAAAATGTAGGTACCCCAAGGACTCGCACCACGGATCTGTCGATTTACGCTCAACATGCCCTAGTCCTGGACCACAGTACGCATAGGGCATGTTGAGCGTAAATCCCGGCGAGTCCCGGGGGTACCTACATTTTTCGCTTATTTAAATTAATAAATATTTGGTTATATGTTTTTTTCATAATTAATTCATGGACCAACACATGATATATATAATTCTTTATTGTTTTTTTATTGTAGAATTTTGAGAATATTTCTTAGCTAGCTCTGTTCGTGGATCCTTCCATATGCAATTAGATCGGGAATTAAAAATGTTTTGATTTTTAATTTTAACGAGATGTACAGTGAGGGACATTATTAAGCCACAACCATTGGTTTCCTACTTGTGATTATTTCATTCTTTTTAAAGAAATATTATAGATTTTTTAATGGAAACTTTCATGGTTAAAACTTGGAAAATTTCCAATAAAGATTTTCATTTCCTTTTATAAAGACAATGAAATAATCACAAGTAGGAAACGCATGGGTGGGACTTAATATTCTCCCTCACTGTACATATGCGGTGCACGAAGCTGTAGGCATCAAGTACAGAATAAAAAATTTTATTTAAATCTCGTCAATATTTTGGGAACGCATCATTCCCATCCTCAGGATGATAAAATGTTAATATTCGATTTATATTTTTTCGTTATATCTCGTTTGATACTCTATATTTCAAAAATTGATATTTTTGACCTAAATGGACTAAATGCCCTACCGATAATTTTCCTTCCCGACAAGAGGTCCCTTTTCACATTCCCATCACATATGTTGTGTAAGGGAAGATAACAGGAAAAACGTATAAAATAATGAGAAATATTTAATTTTTATTCCCTCTAGAGTCTCTATTACTTTGAAATTGAATTTATTGGATTTGAATTCAGACTCTTCACACAAAATATTCGTAATATATTAATTTTTTAATACGTTCCTTTTTGTCTTTATTGTAATTATTTGATTCGGTTAAATTACTTCTATATGTTTGGTTATTTCCATATTAAATTAATGGTATAAAAAATAATTTATCATACTATGTGGCCGGTTAGAGGGTTACTATTAGTATGCTCTACCTATGTCCAATCGATGAGCACATCTCGTTAAAATTAAATATCAAAATGGAATCCACCTAAGAAATATTTTCTAATTATTTTTTTATATTAAAAGGATTGAATATAACGTTGCGTCTATCTATTTAAAATAAAACAGCGTAGCATTTGGCCTTTTCTTTTATTAAACATAAAGATAACTCAGTTATTCTCTCAGATCTAATTGAATTTGTTTTTAATTTCAGAAATTCATCAATAAAATGGATTGCGAATATCAAAATAAAGAAGTCGTCTCTGAAGAAGAAATTAAAATCGAAGAAAAAGGTGTCGATCAAAAAGGGGTAGAGTTAGTAAGCGAAGAGATCCCAATGGAAGAAGATGGAAGTGAAGAAGAGAGAATTAATTTGTGCATTGGACCAAATTCCAAATACATTAAGGTCATTTGTAAAGATAATAAAGCAATGCTAGTCAAAAGAGAGTATATTCTTCAATCGAAGACATTAGAGCGAATGTTGAATGGACCTTTTCAAAGAAAAGAAGATGAAGTTGTTGTATTTCCATTATCTTGGAATTATGACGTGGTCAAAGTTTATTTTGATTATGTTTACATTCAAATTGCTTATAAAAACACAGAAGGTCCCATCCCACGTGTCCAATATGATCCGGAATTGTTACGTGAATTAGTGCTTTTGCAGCTTTTATCAATGATTAAATAAGACTTTTAAATACATGATGAACATTTTTATTCTAATGCACATTTATGTTTTATTTTTATTTTCTATTCTATTGATTTAATCTCTATAAAAATGTACTTATCAAATAAAATATATATTTTCGATATTTAATAAAATTACCTGGTTGTTATTATTTATTTAATTTACATTGAAATTTAGCATTTATTGAAGTGACTGAAGGAAGAATGAAAGAAAATTAAAATTTATTTCGAGAGCATCGAACTCCGAACCCGCCCCCCCCCTATCCATAATCCACCCCATATATATTTATACGGAATCCCCCCACCCTAAAATATTATTCAATTTTCTATAAACAAATTTTATTTGCCTGAAAAAAAAAAACTCATTTTTTGCTTTCTCTTACCCTATATGGACCCTGTTATGCATTAGTGTGTCAAGCGCCAAAAAAATAATTAAAAATTGAGTTAAGCACGGAATATTGTTTCAAATGCTATAATTAATAGTATTTTTTATGAAATATGTCCTAAAAAAATTTATATTTAATGTTACTTGCACAATCGACAAAAAAATAATATACAGGGTGTCCGGTAAAGAATGGATAACCTTGAAATGTCTTATAGTATAACTTATGGCCGTTCAGAAAAAAAATTGAAACAAAATATATCATAAGTAGTACCTAAGATATGATTTTTTTAAAAGAAAGGTCTAATTTTTTTACCTTGTTTTACTTTTATGAACACTACGATCAGAAATGAATGGATTCCATCGGTTTGTTGTTATTTTATTATTATACACGAACTATGCTAATAGATAAACAGTGAATAGTATGTTTATTTAGTTTCCGTTTGCAATTATCGTGATTTACTTTGAATCAGTGTTAAAACGACCACCTGGCTATTTTATTGGAATTTGCTAATTTTTTAATAAAAAAGTGCAATAGCTAGTCATACTATTCACTGTTTATCTATTAGCATAGTTCGTGTATAATAATAAAATAACAACAAACCGATGGAATCCCCAGGTAGAAATTTATCTTAGGGCCGGTCTTTTCATGTTTTGGTAGTTAGCGAAGTGTCTGTTAAAGTGCTTTTTTTGTAGTGCAGAAACCCTCTTCATTTTTATTCTTATAGTAAAATATATGACATCCCTTTTATTTAAAAAGAAGTAGATATATTTGTTATTTTTATTTTGATTCAACTTATTTTATCAATAAAGTGATGAGATGTGATCTATTTTACAATATGCAAAAGGTTAGGTCCACTGGTAACTGAGGCAGCCATTTGCTTTTTATTTGCATAACCCAGCCTTGGAGTATATGTATATGTATATATGTTGAATTTTTTGCCAAGCTCTCTGTTAAATTAGACGGAGCCAAAAGCTCTGGGTACGATTTAGCAAAGGGGGTGATATTAGGAACACAAGGCTGGCAGCAGCTTCGTAACTTCACGCATAAAAATAACAGAGGCATTCTTCAATCTATCCCTTTTTTTTGTTATTATTCATTTTATGTCAGTCAGGATTATATTTCTAGGATATTTGGCAAGGTGTTGAAGATGATTATTTGAATATATTCTAATAGCCGAGTTGAAACCATGTTCGAGGGTTGGCCAACTCCCTCTGGCGCACTCTGGCGAGACGAGCTTCAACTAAAGCATTTCAAATTTTAAATTTTAGTAAAAAAAATAATTTTTTTAAAATTAATTATTTTAACTTATAATATTTATTTGAATTAATTTCAATTTTTATTTTTAATAATTTTTATATTTTATGTCTTTATTAAGTAGAAAACTTCAAAAAACTTTTAATACTGAAGAGAGTTCATTCCCTGGAACAGGGTTTCTGCATTGCACACTACCCATAGGTTAACGTGCTACCCAAAGATGAAAAGACCGGCCCTTAGTCGGACAAGTTATTAGCTTAGAATTAGCTTTATTTAAGCTTAGAGTCTAAGATAGTTGTTTAAGCTTATTTCTAGCTTATTATTAGCTTATTATTAGCTTGTTTTTTTTTATTTGTGTTTTAGCTTATTATTAGCTTGTTTTTAGCTTATTATTAGCTTGTTTTTAGCTAGTTTTCTAAGCTAATTTCAAGGTTCGTTTTTATCTTGGATATCTAGCTTAAAGCAACCTTACATTCCATTGATACTATAAGGTTGTATTGTATTCGAATAAGTAATTACTTTTATCTTAAGGTACTGACCAGGGCCGCAGGCAAACCCCTCCCCCCTCCATAGCACCTGCTCTTCTATCAAATGTATATAAAAAAATTTTTAATTTGAGAAAAATCATTTTGAATAATTATTCTTAATAAATATAAATTTGGCAGAGTATCAGTATATGTGAAATAAAATTTAAATAATGAATTTTTTAATTACTTAGAATGAGTGTAAATAGTAATCTAATATTATTCTTGAATTTTAACTCTTTTATTTATAATTTAAAAAAAAAGACCTCCTGCCTACCTGGAAAAACCCAAAAAGGAAGCATTTGTAAACAAAAGAATTTACAGTTAGAGTGGACACAGGCAGCTTTGGTCAGGTTAGTCTACTCTAAACTTTAGGCCTGATAGGATCGTGAATTTTTTTTTAGAATTTAAATTTGTGTTTTAAAAATTCGAGGGGTGCAAACTAATTTTTTAAATATCTCTTTTGCCCCCCCCCTGAAAGACGCTATTCATCATTTATGTAAGTATATTTATTACATATAAAATAAATAAGTTGATAAATTATGTGATTTCTCATTTTTTGTAAAAAGTGGACTTACACCACTTTCAAAATAAATGGTCCATATATATGTATTTTATATCTTTTGTTTGTGTTGGAAAAATATTTTAAATAAAAATTTTATTTTTTGCAAATACTTTTTTTTAACTCAAAATACCATACCTTGCCCTTAGCTAGTTTTGTTAGCTAATTCCAAGCTTATTTTAAGCTAATTTCAAGCTTATTTTAAGCTAACAAAACAACCTTGCCCTTAGCTAGTTTTGTTAGCTAATTTTAAGCTTATTTTAAGCTAATTTCAAGCTTATTTTAAGCTAACAAAACAACCTTGCCCTTAGCTAGTTTTGTTAGCTAATTTTAAGCTTATTTTAAGCTAATTTCAAGCTTATTTTAAGCTAACAAAACAACCTTGCCCTTAGCTAGTTTTGTTAGCTAATTTTAAGCTTATTTTAAGCTAATTTCAAGCTTATTTTAAGCTAACAAAACAACCTTGCCCTTAGCTAGTTTTGTTAGCTAATTCCAAGCTTATTTTAAGCTAATTTCAAGCTTATTTTAAGCTAACAAAACAACCTTGCCCTTAGCTAGTTTTGTTAGCTAATTTTAAGCTTATTTTAAGCTAATTCCAAGCTTATTTTAAGCTAACAAAACAACCTTGCCCTTAGCTAGTTTTGTTAGCTAATTCCAAGCTTATTTTAAGCTAATTCCAAGCTTATTTTAAGCTAACAAAACAACCTTGCCCTTAGCTAGTTTTGTTAGCTAATTTTAAGCTTATTTTAAGCTAATTTCAAGCTTATTTTAAGCTAACAAAACAACCTTGCCCTTAGCTAGTTTTGTTAGCTAATTTTAAGCTTATTTTAAGCTAATTTCAAGCTTATTTTAAGCTAACAAAACAACCTTGCCCTTAGCTAGTTTTGTTAGCTAATTTTAAGCTTATTTTAAGCTAATTTCAAGCTTATTTTAAGCTAACAAAACAACCTTATTTTTAGCTAGTTTTTTTAGCTAATTTTAAGCTAATTCGGTAAGCTTGCTGCTAGCTTAGAAAAGCGTTACAAAATAAGCTTAAACTAAGCTAATTTTGTTAGCTAATTTTAAGCTTAAACTTAGAAAATTAGCTTAATATTAGCTAATTTTAAGGTTGAATTTCTACCTGGGTTCCTGTAAATTTAAAAGGATATTTTGTTAAAATTAAATTTATTGGATTTCTTGTAATTTCAAAATGATTTTTTATTTAATTCTGGTTTTACTTTGAATTTATTTCAATCTGCCATAGCTACACTCGCCGGAACTCAGGATGTGGGCGTGTTGATTAATTAAAATAAATTTTTAATTATTTTTTAAATATTCGTAAAAGGAAGAGGTTTGCAGCCAAAAGAAAAGAGCCTCTATTATTAAATAAACTCTTTATTCTCTTTATCGGACGTTTCGGCATAGATTTACTCTGCCATCATCAGCCTTCCAAGCTAAAAGTCATCAAACATTCACATAACATGACATTATTATAACATGGCAATTACATTTTTATATACAGTATAAAGGTGTTACATGTATTACTCAAGGGCGGATACAAGGGGGGTAAAGGGGGTAATTACCCCCCCCCCGAGATTTGAAAAAATACCTTTTTTTTGCAAAAAAATTTATTTTTCACGTAAAATTTTAAAAATTAATACTTAAAAATTTGATTTGTATTTATATTCTGGCAAACAAGTACAGAATGCGCCTTTAAATTACTGAAATTAAGAAAAAATAGTGTGCTGTGCGAAGAGTCACTCCAAATTACCCCCCACCCCCCGAGAAACACCTCTGGATACGCCCTTGGTATTACTTACAGTACATAAGTGTTAAATAGACATATATTGAACATTAATAATAGAGTTGTCTTGAGTAAATAATACAATTGATTGATGTTACCAATGTATTTAGTCAGCGAATATCAGACAACGTTAAATACCATCAAATGGCGGATAAGAGAGAAATGAGCTTAATGAGATTTAAACTTTCGACCGTTGGTTCTCGTTGAAACATTTTGTAAATTAAAATTAAATATACAAATTAAACACCAGGCCAACCGCCTCAAAGGCTTTACCAATCAAAAAGTGCGTATCAGGTGTTTTGACTTTTTCCCTTAATAAAAATTGTAAAAATGGTTTTGGTTTTTTGGGCCGAACCAAAAAGTGGTTTCGCGACATTGGTAAAGCCTTTGAGGCGGTTGGCCTGGTGTTTAATTTGTATATTAAATTTTAATTTACAAAATGTTTCAACGGTCGAAAGTTTAAATCTCATTACGCTCATTTCTCTCTTATCCGCCATTTGATGGTATTTAACGTTGTCTGATATTTGCTGACTAAATAAATACATTGGTAATATCAATCAATTGTATCATTTACTCCAGACAACTCTATTATTAATGTTCAATATATGTCTATTTAACACTTATGTACTGTAAGTAATACATGTAACACCTTTATACTGTATATAAAAATGTAATTGCCATGTTATAATAATGTCATGTTATGTGAATGTTTGATGACTTTTAGCTTGGAAGGCTGATGATGGCAGAGTAAATCTATGCCGAAACGTCCGAAATAAAGAGTTTATTTAATAATAGAGGCTCTTTTCTTTTGGCTGCAAACCTCTTCCTTTTACGAATAATAATTCTATATACAGCCACTTAATTATAATATTTTTTAAATAGCCTATATGTTTAATTTTTCTCAGGTCAAACGTATGCATTATCTTTTTACGTACCAGTATTTAAAAAATAAGTAAAAATTTATTTTAATTAAACAACATTGCTGTGGCAGATTGAAATA